>CAUYQU010049951.1:0-21709 GCA_963574635.1 Cheracebus regulus | reverse complement strand
TCCTGATCACAACATAAACTCCTGATCGCAAACACACATGAGCAACTCTGCCTGAACCCATCTTTCAACTCTGTTCATGGGTCCTCTGCAAGTCAAACTTTGCTTTTTGGCCTGCCTACCTTTTCTTTCCTTCCTTCCTTCCTTCCTTCCTTCCTTCCTTCCTTCCTTCCTTCCTTCCTTCCTTCCTTCCTTCCTTCCTTCCTCCCTCCCTCTCTTTCTCTCTCTCTTTTTCTTTCTTTCTTTTTCTTGTTTCTTTCTTTCTCTCTCTCTCTCTTTCTTTCTCTTTCCCTCTCTCCTTCCTTCTTTTCCCCCTTACTTCCTTTCTTCCTTCCTTCTTCGTTTCTTTTTTTGTATAGCATATAGTGGAACCACACCACAGCCCTCCATATTGCCAGTAATGATTGTGCCTTTATCATTCTTAATGCTATGTACATATGTATCATATGTGTTAGACATTCATCTATTTTACAGTGTTTGCAAAGAATTGGCTCTTGATTCTATTTATAAATCTGCTAACTTTTGACGTGTTTTCATTTTTTTTTTAAACTTTTTTCCAATTATCTTTATTCTTTTCTTCTACTTTCTTTAGGATTACTTTAGTGGCTGACTGCTTTAGACTTATTTATTTATTTATTTATTTATTTTCTCATGCTACCTTGCCTAAGAACTGGACTTCTTGAGTTGAATACTTAGTTCATTTGTTTGCAATCTCTATCATTTTCCACTAAAGCCATAACTGTTCCTTGAATTATTAATTATTAAGTTATTAGGTATTGATATGTAGTGCTCACATGAAATTTCCTCTTTAACACAGGACCTATTTAGCATACTGAATTTAAGATTTCCAGTTAGCTATAACCTTTGGAGGTCTTAATTTATAGTGTTTTGGCATCATGATCAGAAATCAGACTTCTGTAAGGTTTCTACTATTTGGAAAATATTGAGTTTTTCTTGGTAGACAGCTTTTATTTTTGATATAAAGGGAAAATAATGAAGAAAGGAGCAGAAAGTAGACTTGGAAAGGGAGTAGTGTATGAAGGAAGAGTTGGAAACCTGGGGAAGACAGGTGTATCTGAGTTTCACCTCCTCCTGGGCTTTCACAGACATGGAGAAAGGCAACACTGATGTATTAGTTCGTTTTCATGCTGCAGATGAAGATATACTTGAGACTGGGCAATTTACAAAAGAAAGAGGTTTAATAGACTGACATTTCCACATGGCTGGGGAGGCCTCACAATCATGGTGGAAGGCAAGGAGGAGCAAGTCACATCGTACATGGATGGCGGCAGGCAAAGAGAGGGAACTTGTGTAGGGAAACTCCTCTTTATAAAACCATCAGATCCTGTGAAACTTGTATGGGAATTCAAGATGAGGTTTGAGTGGGGACACAGCCAACTGTGTCCAACATATCAGCTGATAAGAAAATTTCCCCCATGTCTCCGGCATCAGTCTCATTGCAGGAAGTGAGAGAGAACCAAGGACTCAGCTCTTTCACCCGCACCAGCTTCACTCTGAGCTACATGTTCCCAGCTCATCTCAGTTTGTCTTGATGCTGAACACTGTTGAAGGCAATAGATCACTGCCATGTGAGGGGTGAGTGCCTGCTTATTTTATTCCAGGCATGTGCACAGGGAAAGAGAAAGTTATCCCACTGTATTCCCTTTTCCATAGCAGGAAAGCTAACGAGGAGGGAACGAAGCATTCATTCAACACAAATCCACGTTCCAGGCATTGCGTATGCTCTGCTCGAAGTCTCTGTAACTGCTGTGAGGCTGCACCTGTAACACAATACCTAATGATGCCCTTATTTAGGGCTCCATGGCTCTGCAGCGTGACAAAGGCAGGAGTAAATCTCAGCATACGTAAGACTTAAGACTGTAAAATCCCTAGAAGAAAACATGGGGGAAAGCTACATGACATTATCTTTGGTGATAATTTTATGGATATGACACCACAACTGTACTCAGCAGGAGGAAGCATGGCTAAGTGGGACCACATCAAATCACAAAGCTTCTGCACGGCAAAACAAACAATAAATAGAGTCAAAGGTGACCGATAGAATGATAGAAAATGTTTGCAAACCACGTATCTGGTAAGAGGTTAATTTCCAAGATTTGTAAGGACTCCTGAAACTTGAAAGCAAAGAAGCCAAGTTTTAAAATGAACTAAGGAGTTCAATAGCCATTTCTCCGAAGAAGACATACAAATGGCCAATGGGTGTACAACAAGATGTTAAACATCACTATCACCAAGAAAATGAAAATCAATCACCATGAGACACCATTAAGATGCTTTTATTAAACAACAACAACAACAAACAAAAGAGAATGAGTGTTGGTGAAGATGTGAAGAAATTGGAGCCCTTGTAAACTGTTGGTGGGAATGCAAAATGCTGGAGTGGCTATGGAAGACAGTGTGGAGGTTCCTAAAAAAATTATAACTAGAACCACCAACAAATCCAGCAATCTCACTTCTGGGCATTTACTCAAAAGAACTGGAATTATGATCTTGAAAAAATATTAGCACTCTGCACGTGTGCGCGCATGCACACACACACACACACACACACACACACAAACGGAATATTATTCTGCTTTAAAAAAGAAGGAAACTCTGCCCTTATGTGACAACATGAATGATGAATGGACCTGAAGGACATTAAGCTAAGTGAAATAATCCAGGCACAGAAGGACAAACACTGCACAATCTCACTTATATAAGTTATTTAAAACAGTCAAACTAACAAAAGAAAAGAAGCCGGGCACAGTGGCTCATGCCTGTAATCCCAGCACTTTGGGAGGCTAAGATGGGCAGATACTTGAGGTCAGGAGTTTGAGACCAGACTAACCAACATGGAGAAACCCTGTATCTACTAAAAGTACAAAAATTAGCCACACATGGTGGGATGCACTGATATTCCCAGCTATTCAGGAGAATCACTTGAATTCGGGAGGCGGAGGTTTCAGTGAGCCAAGATTGAGCCACTGCACTCCAGCCTGGGCCAGAAGAGTGAAACTCTGTCTCAAAAAAAAAAAAAAAAAAAATAGTGGTTGCTGGGGCCTTGGGGAGGGGGAAGAGGGTGGTTGCTAATCCATGAATATAACATTTCAGTTAAGCCAGACAAATAAGTTCTAGAAACCTGCTATAAATATTGTGTCCACAGAGAACAATAATATATCGTACACTTAAAAATCTATTAAGAGGGGTACATCTCATGTTACATGTTATACCACAATTAAACAATGATTAAGTGGGGTGCAGACATAGAGAGGAGCATGGTGCAATAGGATTCTGGAGAGTGGGGCCGGCCTGGACCACTGACACATGCATCCATTGTGCCTGGGCCATGGGACCTCCTGAGGGCCTTGAGCCTCTGTTTTCCCACCTGCAGGGATGTGTCCTTCATAGGGTGGATGCTGGAGTCTGTAGGGTGGAGTGTGTGTGTGCACTCAGCACCCTGCTTGGGACTGAGCACAACATCCAGGCACCAGCTTCCCTCCCCTCCTGCCCCACAGCTCCTTCTCCTGAGCGTTTCATGGTCTCTGCTGTCCCTACAGTCCTTGAACCCAGGCTTCATCTAAGAGTCTGCCAGTTCCTCCCCCTTCCCTCACCAGCATCCCCTCTCCATTGTGCTCAGCTCTGCATTCTATGCAGGATGCCTGAGTTGGTATCTGTAGGCCTGATCTTTTCCCCAGATCCAGGGCCTCAATTCCCTTTCCTCTGGGGCCTCTCCATTCCTGTAGTGTGGCAGCAGTTTCCTCCTGCTTCCCCAGGCGAACCTCTCCCCTCCCCGTAACCCCTGGGTCAGACATTCTCAGCTGCTCCCTCCCTATATTTCCCACCTTCCGGCAGCTGTCACAGCCTGCCAAGCCTCGTCCTGCAGCCCTCATCTGCTGGGCATCTGGCTTCTCTTTTCCCTTCTCATCTCCATCCCTATAATTCAGACTCTCATCACCCTGCATGGAGACCCAAGCAGCCTCCTTTGCATTGATCCCATACTCCCAGTTTCTCCCTCTCCCCTGTCCTATACGCTGCAGCCAGGTGAACCTTTCTGTCGTGCAGCCCTGATAATATCAACTCCATGCTGATGTATTTTTAGTAGTTCCCCCTTGTCCACTAAAAATGGCCACATTTCACAGGCTTTGACGCAGGTCCTCTAGGTTGGAGCCTAATAACAAATCTAGGCTGCTGTTCCATCACTTTCTTCCCATGTCTGTGTCCAGCTGAACAAACTCCTTGTTTTCTCTGACACATGTCAAGCTCTCTCCAGCCATGCTATTGTCCTCACTCCTTTGTTAGCTTCACATAAATGTCCTTTCTTTGACTCTTCCCCTACCAGTTCTATCATTTCCTTCTATAAATCTGTCCCCAGTTATGCCATGCAGTGGTATCTTGCTCCAAGATCTTCCAAAGGACTTGCCTTGTACTTCTTACAAGACAGCAGCATGTAGAGAAAAGATGTTTGGATCTTCAAAACCCTGTCTCAAAAGAAGAAAAAAAAAAAAAGAAAAAAATAAATTTAAAACAGTATTAAGGTTGGTAATCAGCTGACTCTAAAATAGCCATGTGTAGGTTTGCAACCCAATTTTCCACCACTATCTTGCTGTGGGAACTTAGAAAAGTTACTTTCCTTCATTAACCTTATATTTTCATCTACAAAATATTATTTTAAGTGCTGTGGAAAAGATTTAAAAAGACACATAAGGCACAAGGCACCCAGTATGCTCATTTCTGTCCCTCATAGGGCCTCTTCTGTCTTGACATTATCATTTAGAGACATCTCTGATCTCCCCCAAATGAAAGAATGCATGCGGGTAGCTTAGCACAGAGCCTGCATGTATTCAACAACTGCTAATTGTTTTGGTGTGCATATTGTTATCACTAGAGTGTAGGCTCCCTCACTGTTGAAGGCTGGTCTTCATTTTCTGTGATTTAAAAAAAGAAAATTAGACATTGTTTGCAAATTATATAAGTTAAGTAAAAGTTATGAATATATCAATGTTTTTGAATTTAAATATTTACACTTGACTTCCTAACTTTAACTTTGCCCAAATTCCTTGAACTGTATTTTCCTATAAAGATCAGAAGACTGACAAGGAACTCCAGTTCACCTGCGGGACCAGCACAGAAGGAAGGCACAGCTAGGTGACTGTCAAAAAATGAGCATGTAGATTGGTAAGATTACATAGTCACAAAATGGTCATGTAGTATTTAAATGGAAATACCAATGTTTGTGAACTCAAAGACATATCTCCCCAGTATGCCAAACAGTTCTTATTCTTCTAAATTCTCTGATTCCCAAGGGCCAGAAGAGGGAATTCTAAACAAGTAATTGTTTGCTATGAACCTATGTACTAGCTCAAGTTCTAAAAAAAATGAACACTAAGACTTTGAGAAGAAAACTGTTCATTTTGCATGTGATCCTTCCTTCTGTCCAACTAGTTATCCAGAATCCAAGGTGGTAGCTCAATTCATTTTTGAGGCTGAGGTAGGCAGGATGTATTAGTCTGTTCTGACATTGCTATAAAAAATACCTGAGACTGGGTATTTTATAAAGAAAAGAGATCTAATTGACTCATGATTCTTCAGGCTGTGTAGGAAGCATGATGCTGGCATCTGCTGGCTTCTGGTGAGGTCTCAGGAAACTTACAATCATGGCAGAAGATGAAGTGGAAGCCAACACTTCACATGGCCGGAGCAAGACAAAGGGAGAGTGAGGGAGGAGGTGCCACATACTTTTAAAGGACCAGATATCATGAGAACTCACTATCACAAGGATAGTACAATGTGGAGATGGTGCTAAAGTATTTGTGAAGGATCAATTCCCATGATCCAATCACTTCTCACCAAGCCCCACCTTTAACATTGGGGATCACAATTCAACATGAGATTTGATGAGGGCACAGATCCAAATCATATCACATATAATGGCTCTCTAGACATGTTTCTATACTAATCCTGAAACAGCAAGAATATGTTACCTTGCATAGTAAAGGGAAATTCAGGTTGCAAATAGAATTAAGTTTGCTAATCAGCTGACCTTGAAATAGGGAGGGTATCCTGGATTACTTGGGTGAGTCAAGTGCAATTATAAGGGGCTTTAGAGTGAAAGAGAGAGTCAGAGTCAGGGAAGGAGATATGATAATTGGTGCAAGGCCAGAGTGCTAGTGATTGCTGCCTTTGAAGATGGATGAAGGGGCCACAAACCAAGGAATGCAGGTGACTTCTAGAAGCTGGATAAGGCGGGAATCAATTTCCCATGGAGCCTCCAGAAGAAACCAGCCCTGCTGACACCCTGAGTTTAGTTATGAAAACTAATTTCAAACTCTTTGTCTCTAAGAACTGTAAGATAACAGATATGTCATTTTAAGCCACTCAATTTGTGGTCATTTCTTACAAGAGCCATATAAAGTAAGACAGACTTTGATACCAGGAATGAGGTGTAGATGTAAAAACCTATACATAGTTTTTGAAACTATAAATGTTTTGAAATTGGCAATAGGCAGAGGTAGAAATAACTTTAAGGAGCATAATAGACTGCTTATATAAATTTGATATAAAAGACTCTGTTTATGAGGGCTCAGAAAAGAGTGAAAACGTGACAGGAAAAGACATCAATTGCCTTGGAGAACCCCCAAATTATCATGAATAGACTTGATAGAAATATGGATGTTACAGGTGCTGCTGGTGAGGGCTTATAAAGAAATGAGGGACTTGTTATTGGAAACTGAGGAAAGGAGACCCTTGTTACACCGTGGAAGAAAGCTTGGTGGAGTTCTGTCCTGAAGTTGTGTGGAAAGCAGACTTGTAAGGAATGAACTTGGATATTTAGCAGAGGAAATTTATAAGCAAAGTTTTGAAGGTACAGCCTGTTTCTTCTAGCTGCTTATATAAAATACAAGAGCAATAAGATAGACTGAGGGAATAAATGTTAAATTAAATAAACAAGACTTGATGATTTAAAAAATTCTCAACCTATCCAGATTGCAAAAAAAAAAAAAAAAAAAAAAAGCTAAAATTAAGAGGTCCACTGTCAGGAAAGCCTGCTCTAGAGAAAAAACTAAGGACATGGTTGTACAACCTTTTCCTAATAGCTCTGAAAAAAAATTAAAAATTAGAGTATTCAGTTACACAACGAACTCCTGGAAGAGATTAAGGGTGTGGTTCGCAGATTCCCTAAATCAAGCCAGAGAATATCTAGGAAGCTTGGGAGCATTGCATCACAGCAATCTCTGCAAAAACCAAAACAGAGACAGGGGTACCTAGGAAAAACCCATGGAGGAGCTCTTGTCTAATGGAATGAATCCCCATGACATACACAGGAGACCCACAGGCTTCTTGAGAATTTGATATAGCAGAAACACTGACAGGATTGCAAGAGAAAGACAGGATACAACAAAAGAGGGTTGTTGGTTCTGCAATTGTCTCCTGGCAAAAAGCACACTGATAAAATTACTCAGCTGCAAGCATATGCTACCTTTTATGAAAAATGAAGGAAAACTCAGACGGCAGAGCTATAAGCCCAGAGGATGGAGCCTTGATTCCTGAGGGCCTAGCCTCAAGCTCAAGGGGTGGAGTTAAGAGCCACAAAGAATTATCCCCAGGCATTAATACCTAATGTAGTTTGCACAGATGGACCTTAAAATTGCTTCATATGTGTGACTCATTTTTTTTCTATTTTCTCCTTTTTTGAACTGAATGTATATAACTGGTAGCCTATGTTTGTACCCCCATTGTATTTTGGGAGCAGATGCCCTATTTTCTACTTTAAAAGATCTACAGATGGAGAGGAATTTTGCCCCTGGATGGATTGTACCCAGAACCTCACCAACATCAGATTTAGATGATAAAACTTAAGACTTCTGAGGGAATGAGACTTAGATAACATTTTAGACTTTGAGCTGATTTTGTAATGTGTTGAGACATTTTGGGATGTTGAGATGGAGGAAATGTGTTGTGCATTGTTATCTATAAATAGACGCAGTTGGGACAGGATTGTTATGGTGAGAAATGAGACTGTATGCTGCTATATTATGGGACATGGTAAATGCCAGGCAAAGTAGTTCAAAATTCATTCTGCACAAAGTGAGGAGTCTTTGTACAGTGCAGTAGTGGAAATGGGTGGGACACTTCAAAGCCAACTGAATTTTGGAATAAACAACCCTTGTATAGCCAGGCCTTGGTTCCCACCTTAGAAAACAACACCCAGTATCAAAAACGAAGTAGCTGGAGTATTGATCTCAAACTCTTGAAATATTTGGACTTTTGTCCAGTTTCTCTTCTGTCCACAATAGATGCTGTGGTCCAAGAGTTTTGAATGTCTCCTAGAAAATAAGCAAGAATTCTTTGATTTTGGATCTGGAGAAGAGAAGACAGCATGATTTTGAGAATCAGTACTAGGTTAGGATAGAGAAGGCAGTGGGTGGCTGTGGGCTTTAGTCTCTTCAAATGTACTCTCCAGGATTTGGGCTTCAGGTGCATCTTGCTGACATTTTATCACTTCATGAATGGTATTTTCTGCAAACTTTCCTATCATAGCTTTCCTAGCCGTCGTCTTGATCTATTCCCAGAACTATAGCCAAATGTATGACTAATGAAAACACCTGGATTATTAAGGTGAATGGAAATCCTCATTCCCCACGATGCCTTTGTTCTGCTCCTCACCCTTCACCATCTTATTTCCTTCTGACTTGCAGTCACCCCCACCAAGCTGTTGGCTCTTACTGCCAGCTTTGCTTCAAGCTCTCTTTCTGGCCTATATGACCTGTGAATCCCCAGCTGGAAACTAGAGGATGAATTTCAGATTTAAGATGCCAGACCTGCACTCTTCGTCTCACCCTCAAGCCTGCCCTTCCTTTAACCCCAATTTCGTAATTAGTGATGTCTCCAGTCACAGAAGCTCCTAAGTCAGAGACCTGAGTCCTACTTCTATTTCCTTTTTCATGCACTTTAAAAAATCGGCTCCCAAGTACGGCTCATTATGATTCTTCAATATCTCTCAATTTTGACCTCCTTTCTCATTGCCACTGCCTTACTGATGCCTCTATAACTTCTTGCCTGGAGAACTGCTGTAGACATGTAGGTGCTAGGTGAGTGTCTATCAGTTGGTCTGCACCAGGGTCCTCCATGTATGCCTTGCAGCTGCTCCTTTCTGTCCACTCCTTTTCTTTTCTTTCTTTCTTTTTTTTTTTTGAGATGGAATTTTGCTCCTGTTGCCCAGGCTGGAGTGCAATGGCTTAATCTCAGCTCACTGCAACCTCTACTTCCCGAGTTCAAGTGATTCTCCTGCCTCAGTCTCCCAGGTAGCTGGGATTAAAGGTGCCTGCCACCACACCTGGCTAATTTTTTGTATTTTTAGTAGAGACAGGGTTTCACTACATTGGCCAGGCCAGTTATCTTTTTTAGAAAGCTTTCATTGACCAGCCCCTTCTCTGACCTCAGGTGATCCAGCCACCTTGGCCTCTCAAAGTGCTGGGATTACAGGCGTGAGCCACCACACCTGGCCCCTGTCCACTTCTATTCCTGGTTCCAGTGCAGGTGATCAGTCGCCCCCTACTCTAGCCATGAGGATGGCCTGTAACCCACCGGGATAGTGAGGGCAGTTCCCTGGCACTCGTGGTATTTGTATGGATGAGTGAGCAGCTTGTTGTTGAGTGACAGGGCTTGTGATGAAAGCCCAGGGAATGGGATCAAGGGAGTGGGAGATGGTAAGAAAACAAATCAGAACCAATACACAGGGAGAAACAGAGGCCAGAGAGCTCAGTAGAATAGTCAGGCATGGACTCCCGGGTCCTAGTGTCTCTGTTCTTGCTCTTCTGTTCTGTTTGAGTGGATACGGTCACTATTTTCCTACCATAGCTTAAGTTGTGCTTTGGGCTTTTCTCCATTTCTGAACATCCTCTTATTCCCCATGACCAGGGGAGAAAGTTCTGGCTCATTAGCACGGCAAAGACCTCTGACTTCCCCTTTGCTCTGTTGTCCTTCCACACCACCTCCTTATGCTTTATATTCCAGAAAGGAAAACAAGCATGTGATGATTTTCTGAACATATCTGCACATTTGGAAATACTTCCTCCTTGGCCAATGAGGGCCCTTCCTGCACACCACCCCCACCAGCTGCCGGGGAGCTCTGGGCCCTTTCTTCTGTTGGAAAATGGTATTTTTTTCTTCAAATCCCAGGCCAGATATCTTTTTTTAGAAAGCCTTCATTGACCAGCCCCTCCTCTGTGATCTCTCAGACAAAATTAGTTATTCATACTTTGTAATCTCGGTGACATGGTTCTGACACTGTGGATTCCCTTATTTTCTCAGCTGCCTGGTTTCCTTATGAGACTGTGACTTGAGACTGAGCATGATCTTTGGTACATAGTAGGTGCTCTGCAAATGCCTACTGACTTGAGAATTTAATTGAAAAAGAAGGTAATGAGGGAGCCTTGGGATGGTCCCACGGAGGTGTGTTGTTACCAGTGATCACGACTTCTTTAGTGTCTCAAAACCAGTGTCTAAAAACGCATCCCATCATTTGTCTGCAGATCGGAGTCAACCTCCCTGCTCTGTAGTTTCCATAATCTGCGCTTCTGAAAACCAGGTCATGGTCAATCTCCCGATGCCCAGTCACCGGGACTGCTCAGTAACCAAAGGCAGCTGTCCACCCCCAGATTCATATGTTGAGGCCCAAAACCCCACTACTCAAAATGTCACGGTATTTGGAAATAGAGTTTTTAAAGAGGCAGTTAGGTTGAAATGGGGTTGTTAGGGTGGGCCCTAATCCACTCCGATTGCGTAAAGAGGAGAACAGGACACAGACGCACACAGAGGGACGACCCCGCCTTCAGAGGGAGAAGTCACCTCCTACAAGCCAAGGAGAGAGGTGTCAGGAAGAAACCAACTCTTCAGACACCTTGATCTCAGACTCCTGGCTGCCTGTTTCAGTAGCTCTGTCTGTGGTATTTCGTTATGGCAGCCCTAGCAAACAAACACAGAAGCCGTGTGACTTCAGCCCCAATTTTGGGGTTCTGGGCAGCTGCTTAATCAGCCTAGATGTCTAGGTTTCTTTTAGAAGTTTAGCTTCTCTTATCAAATCCTCACCTATTCTGGGCATTCAGTCTTTCTGGACATATTTTTGCATTATTTCCAGTTTGGCAATAGCCACAGCTAACTTTGGTGGGCACCTGTTATATGCAGTCAGTGTGCTGAGTGCACAGTATTGGATAAGACATTAATAAAATCATCACCAAACACTGTGGCACGGACACTGCTATTGGCTCCAGTGTAAAGAGGAGGAAAATGAGATTCAAATATAGTAAGTGGCTTATCTTAGGTTATAGTAAGCTGCAGAATGCAGATCCAAACCAGAGTTGTCTATTTATGACCTTACTGGATTGCAAATATCAAAAGCCAGCCCAAAAGCAAGCTGGTATTGATGGATTCTATGTTTTTGCTCTGTCATCTCTTATCATCCATGTACCCTTCATCTGTTTATGTGCTTCTAACACATTTATCAAGTGCTCCCTATATGCCAGCACCAGCCTAGCCTGCCATTGCTGGATTTTCTTCCTCACCCACCATGGTTATACCCAGCAATCTCGTTACTGGGTATATACCCAAAGGATTATAACTCATTCTATTATAAAGACACATGCATACGTATGTTTATTGCAGCCCTGTTCACAATAGCAAAGACTTGGAACAAACCCAAATGCCCATCAATGATAGACTGGATAAAGAAAATGTGGCACATATACACCATGGAATACTATGCAGCCATAAAAAAGGATGAGCTCACGTTCTTTGCAGGGACATGGATGAAGCTGGAAACCATCATTCTCAGCAAACTAATACAAGAACAGAAAACCAAACACCACATGTTCTCACTCATAAGTGGGAGTGAACAATGAGAACACATGGACACAGGGAGGAGAACATCACACACAGGGGCCTGTCAGGAGGTGTGGGGCTAGGGGAGGGATAACATTGGGAGAAATACCTAATGTAGATGACTGGTTGATGGATGCAGTAAACCACCATGGCTTGTGTATACCTATGTAGCAAATCTGCATGTTCTGTACATGTACCCAGAACTTAAAGTATCACAAGAAAAAAAGAAAAATAATAGTAGTCATCCTCATTGCTTTCCACAGCCTTGGTTCTTTCTGTGCTTGTCTTTTAGATGTAACTTTTGAGAGCATGCCACAGTTGTGGAGTTTTCTTGAAGTACCACACTGGTTTTGGACATGTCCTCTGCCTTCCGGATATGGCTCTTTTGAGCTGTGATCTGAGAGGCTTCTGGGCAGGGGTCATGCTAGTTTTTGTCCTGCTTCATGCCACTTTCACTCAAGTGGGGCTAATCTGTGGTTGCATTATCCCAACTTCTTCATCTCTTCTGAGCCTTTTCTTCTAGCGTCTTTGGCAGTGGGCTCGGGCCCGCCTTTCCTCTGTGTTTTTACTGGTGCCTCCACTCTCCAGTCCTCTCGGGACCACACCTGGGATCATTTACACCTGCCCACCTCTCCTTATCCAGGAAGAGCTTCCAAGGCCCAATGACTCTGGCTTCTCAATGACCATGGAACCCAAGTCACTAGCCTGCCCCATTCTGGCCCTGACAAATTCTTGCTGGGACTATTAGCAAGTTATTTTTCATATCCAAATTCTGCCTGTTCTTCAGAACTCAGCCTAAATGGACCCACCCCATGAAGTTTTCCTTGATGCCCCATTTTAATGGTTCTTGGATGTATTTCATAATACACCTGAGCTGTGTGGCACACCTTCATTAGCAGAAGTTGGGCAGCACAGACTACCTAGGCATTGAGAAGGGAAGAGATCATTAGCTGGTCCCTGCCGCAGCTGTCAGCAGGTGACAGTAGTAGGAACCTAGTAGGGTTTCTCCCCAGAGAATCGTTGCCCCAGGTTGGTCTTGATCTTTCCTTTCTTAAATACCCAGATACATTTTTTTCAGCCATTGTCTTACAAAAATTATCATTTTAGACCATCACTTGTAGTTATGTATGTATGTGACTTAATTCTACTACATGAAAGCACAACAGGCAAATCAAACTGCTGTGCTGAGAAGTTGACAATAGAATCTTTTAATCTTGTTTTCTACAGCCGAAGAACTGCATGGCCACACCCAGCATTCACTTTCCTAACCAGATCATATTTCAGATATTTCTTCATGAGCTAACTCAAGCCATATACTCAAATCTTGCCTTTTTAAAAATTAATTAATTTCTGTTGCTGTTGTTGTCAAGCTGGAACTGAATAAAATTCTAGGATACTGATGGGTATGAAGAAAGAGTCAAATAGTATGATTTGGGGACCTGGGCCACCATCAGCAGGGTGACGCTGCTTTGGGAATGAATGGGACGCGTGTCCAGGGATGGAGGCTGGGCCTCTGCACTCTTGATTGCTCCCTGGCCTTTACATCATTCTGTGTGGCTTAGTTTGATTCTCTCTGAGAATTTCTAAGTACAGTAATGAAGTCCTTTCATTTTATTTTACTGGGGCTACTCTCTGCCCAGGCTGCCATATATATATAATTACATTGTGTGCATGTATGTGTAGGTGTAGAGACAGAATGTGTAGACACATGAAAGAAAGAATGCCTTAGATATCATTCTGTTTTCTTATTTTGATTTTTATTGTTTCTATTTCATGTTTACAGAGATGAGTCTTGTTATGTTGACAGGGCTGGTCTTGAACCCCTGGATTTAATCAATCCTCCCACCTCGGCCTTCTAAAGTGCTGAGATTACAGGGTGAGCCGCTACTCCCAGGTGCACACTGTTCTAAAAGTCCCTGCAGGCTGAGAGGAGGAAGGGGCTGCTTCCATTCCCAGTTGATCTTCCTTAATGAATGTGTATCAACGAAATCAGCTGGAATGTTTATATGCAGAGGTTTTTTAAGGCAACAATATATTTTATTTAATCTAACAAAATTATCTTTTTAACATGTAACCAATGTTTAGAAATGCATGAGGTATTTTATGGTCTGTTTTTGCACTAAGCCTTTGAAATCCATTTTGGAATTTACACTGACAGCTATCTTAATTTGGACTAGCCACATTTGAAGAGCTCAATAACACTAAACTTTACCTCTTCAAGTTTGTTTTTTTTTTTAAAAATATGTTTAGCAATTTTTCATTATATGCACAGGATTTTAGTAACATTGTATTCACTGTCTAGCCAATAGCCTAAATTGATAGCCAACAAAAAAGCTATCTCAGTCTTTGTAGAAAAATATTTTATTTAAAAAACTTGCTTTCTTTGGGGGAAAGAAAGAAGTTCAATAATCTTATGTCCATGTATTTCCGAAAACCATTGTCTTTTATGCTGATCTCAGGATTACAAATTTGTCTGCTTGTTTTCCTGCTTTTAGGAAGTATATGACTAGTAACTGGTGTGCTCCTCCACATCTGCAGACCTTGCAGGGATATTGGTTTGTTTATGTTACCCTGCAAGCCAGGATTTTAGTAAGACTTGGTGGGTTGTATGCTATATTTATTGCATGAATTACATTATCTATTATTCGCCATACTTATGGCATCCATATGCACAGAGCTAATGCATTCCTGATGGTTTTTAACTTGGGTTGCAAGACCTTATTGCAAAAACAGCGATTCTATAGAAAGCAGTGAGTCCCAATCCTGTAAACCAAGGCAAATGTGTAGCAACCGTGTAGTGACCATAATGGATACATAAAGCACCATCATTTTCTCTTGGACATAATCTCCTCCCACCCTTGGAGGAGGTCCGCTGTGATGAGTGGCGCCAGTATTCCTCTCTCAAGTTTGACTAGACTGGGGAGTGTCACATCTGTGAGCAGCCCTCCCTGTGGCTCTTTAAAGTATGGTTTTGACAGGATCCCTGCCTTGTCCCTCCTCCTGGGTGCCAGAAGCCATTGAGAGACTGAGGACTTGTGACTGCCCTGAATATTCCTGGGAAAAAACAAAACCAAACAAGGCTGATTTCTGCTTCTTTGCTGATTTGCGTCAGAAAAGCCAGACGCATGGAGGGAGAGCATCTAGCCTTCAGTTCTCTGGCTTCAGAGAGGCCCATTTGTAAGTTATCACCCATACAATTTATCTGGCTTGCTTTCAAACATTCACAAGATTCGATTTTCTGATTGTTCCAGAGAGTTTGTGCTGGATGTATGTTACATACCCAAAGCAAAATTTTGGCTGGCTGATGGCACCTTCTGACTCTGGCTGGAAAGAACTTGGCATCTCCTTGACATGAAAATACTGTAGCCAGTTATCTAGTGACAGGTCCAGCTGCTGACAAGCATCTTATTATGTAAAAAGGCATATACTTGAGCTTTTTCAGATCATGATTTTTGTTGTCATGCAGAACATCTGGAAATTACTCATGAATGCGAAAGAATCGAACGTAATAGAGAAGAAGGAAGACAGCAAGACACACATCTGACACTCTCAGTCAACTTAAAAGGAAGTTCCGTATTACACTCAGAGTTTTCAGATGGGGAAGAGTCTGTAAGTGCTACCCATGAGTCCCCATGGAATTCTATGTGGTGTGTTAGCATGGGGGCCAGTTGAAGGGGCCCAGATGCTGTGTGAGAGCCAGCTGCAGAGGTTGGTGTAGGGATGATCAGGACAGCCTCCTTCATGGAGGGCCAAGGCTGAGGGCAGACAGCTGCAGTTGAAGTGATGACAGAGCTCTTGAGCAAAATCAGGTTTCCTCTGAGCTGAATTATTGCCCAGGCACTCACTAACAACTCTTGGAGTCCCCGGCTAAGCCCTCCTGGGTTCTTAGGGAAATGGGGCTGTGCTCTGGGCTCCAGCCTCCTGCTCTACTTGCTACCCTTTCTCAGACCTGTTATGCACCCTCATTTTTTCCTGCCTCCCACAGGTTGAACGGTCTTTGCCGGAAACCCCTTCCCCAACTTGGTCATTTGACCAGCTTCTACTGTCTGAATTTCAACTCATAAAGACATTTCGGAAGCTGTCTTCCTTGGCCCCCCGTGCCTCCCTCCCCAGGCCAGTGTGAGTTAGGTGACTCAATATATCCTCCTGTGGCATCCGGGGTGATTCCTATCAGAGTTACCAGCTACTTCATTTTCTCTATCTCAGGACAGAGGTTTTTGTAGGCATTTCTACACTATTAGCTCCCATCGTGGTAATTCACACAGAAAAGGAAATTCATGTCTGTTTCAAGGATGAATGGATGAGTGAATAGCCCTGAGATACTTAATGGATACAAAGTCAAGTTTGATGTGGAAAGTGGATGCTGTAACAGAACTGCTGATGTCTGTGTTAGCTGGATGGTAGGATGACAGCCCAAAGGGTAGGTTCAGGTTGGGGTGTGTGTGTAAAACGAGGTAATATATTGAATATTATAGTGCATAGAATCTTTCTCTTAGATGCCTGATAAGGAGTAACTGGCGCTCATCAAATAGGAGTTTTTTAAATCCATTTGTCCTGATATTAGAATGTTGGTGTGGACAAAGGACTGGGACTTAGAAGAAAATTATTTTGGAGAGTTCTCACTCTGGAAAGAAGTCTTATAGGGAGAGCTCTCTGGAAACTGCACAGTGAGGTTGTCAGCTCTGTGTATGGAGAAAGATAGGGTAGACACTCGTCTGTGGCTGGTTGTGATGAAAGAACAGCAGTTTTCCAGTCATAGGAACAGCATGCAGGCCAAAAGCATTAAGGAGCCCTCCAGGTCACAAATGATGGCTTCTCTCCTTCCAGGAAGAAAACACTCAACCCTGGGTCTGGGGTCTGAGCTTTTAAAATTTTTGGATTTTTGAGTAACTCAAGGATCTGCTTTCAATCAGCTGGTGGCCCCTAAGAAGACAGCTTAAATTCTGTTAGTCTTTTTAGAATTTTACTCTCCATCCTGGGAACATTGGGACCACACAACTTAGCTGCTCAGGGCACTGAACCAGCATCTGACACTGGAGTGGGATGTCCCACTGAAGGCAGCAGGAGGGGTGGAGCTGGAGGAGGTGGCTGGTGGAAGTGGGAGTTCAATGAGGAAGTGGAACCCGCCATGCATTATTTTTGTCTGCCCAGCATTCCTGCTTTTAAAGACACATGCTTCCTTATGATGAATTATGTGGTTAGAGTCTAGTGTGGGGTATCTGTCAGGCTTTCAGGCATGATGCTTTGTACCCGTTGGCCACAGTGGGGCATATTACCCAAGCTGAGTCAGTCCCTTTATTGCCACCTTCCTGGATACAGCTATTGCTGCCAGGTATAGGCTCTTCCCTGGAGCTGAGTCTTGGAATCCTTCTATGGCATGTTCTAGACTAAAGGTTGAAATTTTACTAAGGTTTAATATCTTTCTCTTCCTTTTGGTTCAGGAGCAGAAGAGTGTTGGTTGGGATTGTTGCAGCAACTTTGCTTTCATGTGAGAAAATCTGATTGCAGATAGAGTGGAGGGAAGGAATGTCTGGAAGGGCAGTGTTGAGACCTGCCTCTAGCTCCTAGATACACAAACTCAATGATGTGAGTGTCTTCCTCTCTCTATCTTTCTTGAAGCTTCCATTGTTAAAAGCTTCTTGTAATTCTTTCCAGGTATACTGGCATCCATCTATTTATTATACATTCTATTTACACAGAAAGGACCATAATACACAGATTTTCTTTGTGCCTAGATTGTTTTCACTTAATAAAAGATCTTGTAGATTTATCAATTTCAGCAAATACAGGTTTCTTTCATTCTTTTTAAATACATTCTTTTTTTTCTATTCCACTCTGTAGGTAAAATGATTTATTTAATCAATTCCTCATTGGTGAATATGGTGGTTGCTTAAAGTTTTTATTTATTTATTTATTTTACATCAAGTTCTGGGGTACATGTGCAGAGCGTACAGATTTGTTACATAGGTATACGTGTGCCATGTTGGTTTGCTGCATCCATCACCCCATCCTCTACATTAGCTATTTCTCCTAATGTTATCCTTCCCCTAGTGCCCCACTCCCCATTGTCCCTCCACTATCACCCTGGCCCCCATAAGCCCCGGTGTGTGATGTTCCCCTCCCTGTGTCCTTGTGTTTTCATCTTTCAGCATTCACTTATGAGTGAGAACATCCGGTGTTTGGTTTTCTGTTCTTGTGTCAGTTTGCTGAGAATGATGGTTTCCAGCTTTATCCATGTCCCTGCAAAGAACATGAGCTCATCCTTTTTTATGGCTGCATAGTATTCCATGGTGTTTATGTGCCACATTTTCTTTATCCAGTCTATCATTGATGGGCATTTGGGTTTGTTCCAAGTCTTTGCTATTGTGAACAGTGCCACAATAAATATACATGTGCATATGTCTTTATAGCAGAATGATTTATAATCCTTTGGGTATATACACAGTAATGGGATTGCTAGGTCAAATGGTATTTCTAGTTCTAGATCCTTGAGGAATTGCCACACTGTCTTCCAAAATGGTTGAACTGATTTACACTCTCACCAACAGTGTAAAAGTGTTCCTATCTCTCCACATCCTCTCCAGCATCTGTTGTCTCAAGATTTTTTAATGATCGCCATTCTAACTGGCATGAGATGGTATCCCAATGTGGTATTGATTTGCATTTCTCTAATGACCATTGATGATGAGCTTTTTTTCATGTTTGTTGGCTGCATTAATGTCTTCTTTTGAAAACTGTCTGTTCATATCCTTCACCCACTTTTTGATTTTTTTTTTCCTTGCAAATTTGTTTAAGTTCTTTATAGATTCTTGATATTAGCATTTTGTCAGATGGGTAGATTGCAAATTTTTTTTCCATTCTGTTGGTTGCTGGGTCGCTCTAATGATAGTTTCTTTTGCTGTGCAGAAGCTTTTAAGTTTAATTAGATCCCATTTGTCTATTTTGGCTTTTGTTGCCATTGCTTTCATGCTTTCAGTGTTTTACTCATAAAGTCCTTGTCCATGCCTATTTCCTGAATGCTATTGCTTCGGTTTTCTTGTAGGGTTTTTATGGTTTTAGGTTTTATGTTTAAATCTTTAATCCATCTTGAGTTAATTTTTGTATAAGGTGTAAGGAAGAAATCCACTTTCAGCTTTCTGCATATGGTTAGCCAATTTTCCCAACACCATTTATTAAACAGGGACTCCTTTCCCCATTGCTTGTTTTTGTCAGGTTTGTCAAAGATCAGATGGTTGTAGATGTGTGGTGTTATTTCTGAGGCCTCTGCTCTGTTCCATTGGTCTATATCTCTGTTTTGGTACCAATACCATGCTATTTTGATTACTGTAGCCTTGTAGTATAGTTTGAAGTAAGGTAGTGTGATGCCTCCAGCTTTGTTCTTTTTGCTTAGGATTGTCTTGGCTATGCAGGCTCTTTTTTGGTTCTATATGAAATTTAAGGTGTTTTTTCCCAATTCTGTGAAGAAAGTCAATGGTAGCTTGATGGGGATAGTGTTGAATCTATAAATTACTTTGGGCAGCATGGCCATTTTCATGATATTGATTCTTCCTAACCATGAACATGGAATGTTTTTCAATTGGTTTGTGTCCTCTCTTATTTCCGTGAGCAGTGGTTTGTAGTTCTCCTCGAAGAGGTCCTTCACAGCCCTTGTAAATTGTATTCCTAGGTATTTTATTCTCTTTGTACCAATTGTGAATGGGAGTTCACTCATGATTTGGCTCTCTGTCTGTTATTGATGTATAGGAATGCTTGTGATTTTTGCACATGGATTTTGTATCCTAAGATTTTGTTGAAGTTGCTTATTAGCTTAAGGAGATTCTAGGCTGAAAGATGAGGTCTTCTAAATGTACAATCATGTCATCTGCAAATAGAGACAAGTTGACTTCCCCTTTTCCTAACTGAATACTCCTCTTTATTTCTTTCTCTTGCCTGATTGCCCTGGCCAGAACTTCCAATACCATGTTGAATAGGAGTGGTGACAGAGGGCATCCTTATCTGGTGCCAGATTTCAGAGGGAATGCTTCCAGGTTTTGCCCATTCATTATGATACTGGCTGTGGGTTTGTCATAAATAATTCTTATTATTTTGAAATATGTTTCATCAATACCTAGTTTAGTGAGAGTTTTTGGCATAAAGCACTGTTGAATTTTGTCGAAGGCATTCTCCACATCTATTGAGATAATCATGTGGTTTTTGTCCCTGGTTCTGTTTATGCAATGGATTATGTTTATGGATTTGCATATGTTGAAGCAGCCTTGCATCCCAGGGATAAAGCCAACTTGATTGTGATGGATAAGTTTTTTGATGTGCTGTTGCATTCAGTTTGCCAGTATTTTATTGAGGATTTTTGCATTGATGTTCATCATAGATATTAGCCTGAGATTTTCTTTTTTAGTTGTGTCCCTACCAGGCTTTGGTATCAGGATGATTTTGGTCTCATAAAATGAGTTAGGGGGATTCCCTCTTTCTCTTTTGTTTGGAATAGTTTCAGAAGGAATGGTACCTCTGGTAGAATTTGGCTGTGAATCTGTCTGGTCCTGGACTTTTTTTGGCTGGTAGGCTATTAATTGTTGCCTCAACTTCAGACCTTGTTATTGGTCTATTCAGGAATTTGACTTCTTTCTGGTTTAGTTTTGGGAGTGTGTAAGTTTACAGGAATTTATCAGTTTCTTCTATATTATCTGGTTTATTTTCATAGAGGTGTTTATAGTATTCTCTGATGGTAGTTTGTATTTCTGTGGGATTGGTGGCGATATCCACTTTGTCATTTTTTATTGCGTCTATTTGATTCTTCTCTCTCTTATTCTTTATTAGTCTGGCTAGTGGTCTATCTCTTTTGTTGATCTTTTCAAAAAACCAGCTCCTGGATTCATTGATTTTTTAAAGGGTTTTGTGTGTCTCTCTCTCCTTCCTTCAGTTCTGCTCTGCTCTTAGTTCTTTCTTGTCTTCTGGTAGCTTTTGAATTTGTTTGTTCTTGCCCCTCTAGTTCTTTTAATTGTGATGTTAGGGTGTCGATTTTAGATCTTTCCTTCTTTCTCTTGTGGGCATTTAGTGCTATAAATTTCCTTCTACACACTACTTCAAATGTGTCCCAGAGATCCTGATACATTGTGTCTTCGTTCTCATTGGTTTCAAAGAACATCTTTATTTCTGCCTTCATTTGATTATTTATCCAGTAGTCATTCAGGAGCAGGTTGTTCAGTTTCCATGTAGTTGTATGGTTTTGAGTGAGTTTCTTAATCATGAGTTCTAATTTGCACTGTGGTCTGAGAGACTTTGTTATGATTTTCTTCTTTTGAATTTGCTAAGGAGTGATTTACTTCCAATTATGTGGTCAATTTTAAAATAAGTGCAGTGTGGTGCTGAGAAGAATGCATATTCTGTGGATTTGGGGTGGAGAGTTCTGTAGATGTCTATTAGGTCCACTCGGTCCAAATCTGAGTTCAAGTCCTGGATATCCTTGTTAATTTTCTGTCTTGTTGAACTGTCTGATATTGACAGTAGAGTGTAAAGGTCTCTCACTATTATTGTGTGGGAGGCTAAGTCTCTTTGTAGGTCTTTAAGAGCTTGCTTTATGTATCTGGGTGCCCCTGTATTGGGTGCATATATATTTAGGATAGTTAGCTCTTCTTGTTGAATTGATCCCTTTATCATTATGTAATGCGCTTCTTTGTCTCTTTTGATCTTTGTTGGTTTAAAGTCTGTTTTGTCAGAGACTAGGATTGCAACCCCTGCTTATTTATTTATTTTTTTTTGCTTTCCATTTTCTTATTAAATCTTCCTCCATCCCTTTATTTTATAGGTATTATAAGCTACATTCCAATGAGTAGTC
>CAUYQU010049947.1:0-109640 GCA_963574635.1 Cheracebus regulus | reverse complement strand
CAGGTCTTTGCTATTGTAAACAGTGCTACAATGAGCAGAGTGTGCACGTGTCTTTATAATAGAATGATTTATAATACTTTGAGTATATACCCAGTAATGAGATTGCTGGGTCAAATGGAATTTCTATTTCTAGGTCCTTGAGGAAGCACCACACTGTCTTCCATATTAGTTGAACTAATTTACACTCCCACCAACAGTTTTAAAGTGTTCCTATTTCTCCACATCCTCTCCAGCATCTGTTGTCTCCAGATATTTTAATGATCACCATTCTAACTGGCATGAGGTGGTATCTCAATGTGGTTTTGATTTGCATTTCTCTGATGACCAGTGATGATGAGCATTTTTCATATGTTTGTTGGCCTCATATATGTCTTCTTTTGAAAAGTGTCTGTTCATATCCTTCACCCACTTTTGAATGGGCTTGTTTTTTTCTTGCAAATATGTTTTAATTCTTTGTGGAGTCTGGATATTAGCCCTTTGTCAGATGGATAGATTGCAAAAATTTTTTCCCATTCTGTTGGTTGCCAGCCTTTTGCTGTACAGAAGCTCTGGAGTTTAATTAGGTCCCATTTGTCTATTTTGGATTTTGTTGCTGATGCTTTTGGTATTTTAGTCATTAAGTCCGTGCCTATGCCTATGTACTGAATGGTTTTGCCTAGGTTTTCTTCTAGGGTTTTTATGGTGTTAGGTCTTATGTTTAAGTCTTTAATTCATCTGGAGTTAATTTTAGTGTAAAATATCAAGAAGGGGTCCAGTTTCTGCTTTCTGCACATGGCTAGCCAATTTTCCCAACATTGTTTATTGAATATGGAATCCTTTCCCCATTGCTTGTTTTTGTCCGATTTGTCAAAGATCAGATGGTTGTAGATGTGTGGCATTGCCTCCGAGGCCTCTGTTCTGTTCCATTGGTCTATATCTCTGTTTTGGCACCAGTACCATGCTGTTTTGATTACTATAGCCTTGTAGTATAGTTTCAAGTCAGGTAACATGATGCCTCCAGCTTTGTTCTTTTTGCTTAGAATTGACTTGGCTATGTGGACTCTCTTTTGGTTCCATATGAAGTTTAAGGTGGTTTTTTCCAGTTCTGTGAAGAAGGTTATTGGTAGCTTGACGGGGATAGCAATGAATCTATAAATTACTTTGGGCAGTATGGCCATTTTCACGACAGTGATTCTTCCAAATCATGAACATGGAATGTTTTTCCATCTGTTTGTGTCCTCTCTTATTTCCTTGAACAGTGGTTTGTAGTTCTCCTTGAAGAGGTTCTTTACATCCTTTGTTAGTTGTATTCCTAGGTATTTTATTCTCTTTGTAGCAATTGTGAATCAGAGTTCACTCTTGATTTCACTCTCTGGTAGTCTGTTGCTGGTGTGTAGGAATGCTTGTGATTTCTGCACATTGGTTTTATATCCTGAGAGTTTGCTGAAGTTGCTTATCAGTTTAAGATTTTGGGCTGAGACAATAGGGTCTTCGGAACATACAATCATGTCATCTGCAAATAGAGACAATTGGACTTCCTCCTTTCCTGACTGAATACCTTTTATATATATTTTTTTTCTTGCCTGACTGCTCTGGCTAGAACTTCTGATACTATATTGAATAGGGCTGATGAGAGAGGGCATCCTTGTCTAGTGCCAGAGTTCAGAGGGAATGCTTCCAGTTTTTGCCCATTCAGTATGATACTGGCTGTGGGTTGTGGAAAATTACAGATTTCCAAGAGTATTTTTAATAAAATTTATCAGTTGATCATCAGCATTAATATACAAGTGCAAAATGCCATAAAGAACAAATATATTTAACGAAAAGAAGAACATGTTAAGGTGGATGTTCTAACAGATACCAAAACAATCATGATGACTTATGTACTAAAGCATTGTGATTAGTACAGCAATAAACATACAGACTGACATAACCCAAACACATACTCACACACTTTTACAAACTTGATAGATGACTATGCATACATTACAGATAAGGAGAGGAAAGAAGAATTTTTTTTGTTTATTTACTTACTTTTTAATTCTAATTTTATTGTAGGTTCCAGGATACATGTGTGGAATGTGCAGGTTTGTTACATGGGCATACATATGCCATGGTGGTTTTCTGCACATCTCAATCCATTATATAGGCTTTAAGTCCCACATGCATTTGGTATTTGTCCTAATGCTCTCTCTCCCCTTGCCCCACCAACCTCCAGTAGGCCCAAGTGTATGTTGTTCCTCACAAAATGAAGGATATTTTAAAAATGTATCAGAATGAGCCGGGCAAGGTGATTTGAGCCTGTAATCCCAGCCACTCAGGAGACTGAGTGAGGAGGATTGCTTCAGTCCAGTAGTTTGATACCAGTCTGAGGAACATAGTGAGACCCTCTCTCCAAAAAACAAATTTTTTTTTTTTAAATAACTGAGTATGATGGTATGGGCCTGTAGTCCTAGGCACTCAGGAAGCTGAGCAGAAAGATCAACTGAGCCCAGAAATTTGAGGTTACAATGAGCTATGATTATGCTCACTGTACCACAGCCTGGGTGAAAAGTAAGGCCCCAACTCTAAACTTAAAAAATAAATACATAAAATATTAGAGTGGCTGTCTATTAAAAAATTGTAATTGTACTAGCACTCTGTACAAAAAGATCAATTCTAGATGAATTAAAACATAAATGAGTAGGGAAAATTTGATATTAAAGGAGAACATCTTTTTTCATATTGGCATAAGTAAAATTTTCTTCAACAGGCAACAAAACATTATTCCATTAAGAAAAAGTTCTTTCAATTGTGTTAAAGTTAGTGATCATCAATTAATTTTAGACAGTGAAAATTTGAACTAGAGTGAAAAAGTTACATACTATCTACATCATTCATATCAAATAATCAATTAACATTTTATATGAGATATAGAATGTATAACAAAACACCTGCATATAAATAAGAAAAGACAAGCAGGAAAAATATGGGCAGAAGGCAAAAAG
The DNA here is from genome assembly GCA_963574635.1 of Cheracebus regulus. Classification (NCBI taxonomy): domain Eukaryota; kingdom Metazoa; phylum Chordata; class Mammalia; order Primates; family Pitheciidae; genus Cheracebus; species Cheracebus regulus. The sequence goes on along the minus strand of CAUYQU010049947.1, from coordinate 106,674 downwards.
ATAAATTTTACAATAGGGAAAATCTGGACTAAAAAATAAATTACATGTATGATCTAAAAAGTATACCTTTTACACTACTATACTGGCAAAATTTTAAAATCAGATACTCTGAAATGGTGGTTAGGATAGAAAGCAATAGAAACTCTAAGAGTATGTAAGTTGTAATGTGAATTGGGAAAACCATTTAGAAAAACGTTTTGTGTTATCCAGCAAAAATAAAGAAACATATGCCCTATAAACCATCAATTCTATTCTTGTAAGAAACATACACATGATTACAACGATTTGTATGTAAAAGCAAAAAGTGAACAAAACATATGTCCATTTTCAATAGAATAACTAGAATTTATATATTCACAGCATTGAATACAATGACTAAAATGAATGAAAAGAAGTATTTACATAAGCGTAAATAACACAATATTGAGCACTATAAACAAACAATATTGAAATCAATGAAAGGATTTCTACTTCCATAAAGTTTTAAACATGCACAAGATACTTTATAATGTCAATGATATATTCCTATATAGTTACAGTGTAAAACATGTGTGGAAATAATAAATAGTGAATTCATGACAATATTTTCCCTTGGGAAGCAGGGACCTTGATTCTAAGTTAAATTTTCAATTCTTTCCTTTTTGAAAAAGGAGTATAAAGTAATTGAAGCAAAAGAATAAATTTTGTTACAAACAAAAGTGTTCTTTTTATAGTTATTTTTTACTCTGCTTAATTACATAATAAAAACTTACTTGAAGACAAAAATAAAAGTGGCAGACACTGGAGTTTGGGGTATTTTGAGTATTTCTTCTTAACACATGCGCTACTCTGCCTTCATTCTGGTTTATAATGCTTATTTGTTTCGCGTAGTAGATCCTGATTGCTGCTGTAACAAACTGCCACAAACTTACTGGCTTAGAACAAAACAAATATATTTCAAATTTTGATGAAGTTTGATTTAGTTTGTTTTGTCAATCAGCCCTGCTCTAGATGATAATTTACCAAATAAGAATCTCACATGTATGCATGTGTGTATTAACATTTTAAAAATATTTCTCTGTTTTAATTATTTTATCTGTAATAATTCTATTTTACCTAGCTCTACATCAATGAGCACACAAAGTTCTTCCTAATAGTACATACCTAGGAAAAAAGCTAACAAAAAGAAGGGATGAAAAGGGAACAGAAATGAAAAAAAAATAGGAAAAAAAAGAAAAGTAAAAAGTTACTTTTCTTAAAGAATTTATTATGCTTTGGGTGTCATATCGTTTCCGTAAAATTTCCTCCGGACTTTATGAAGTAGGGACAATTATTTCCAATTGCAGTTGTAAAAACTCCAGGTTTTAAGTAGCTCATCTCAGGCTGACACGGTAATACAGTAAACCTTACAAATAGAGATCAAACCTAGCTTTACTTCTTTTAGACTTCAGTAAGCTGCCATGTAGAAGGACACTATCAAATAAATAAGAAAAATCTTGAGAATTATAATAATGCACCAGACATAACTCATTTATCTATTTAGTTATACTCTTAAAAGTCAAATAAAGAGCTAAAAATTTCTTGAAATGCATTTTTAAATCCTTGCTAAAGCATCTTGATTATTGACTTCATTGAACTCAAATAATTATATTTTTAAATTAAATCCATAGAAAGTATGCTTCTTTCTTCCCTTACAAAGCACCAAATTTTAAAACTAAGTAAGACTTTCTTCCTCTCTATAACTGAGCAAAAGCGCGATCTAACTCAATACATTAGAGATTACCTATTAAGATAATAACCTCTAAAAGAAAACACAAACAGAAAGTTTGAAAACAGTAACAAAAATTAGTCCTCATTCTGATTCACCAGTGATATGAGTGAAATATATCTTTGTATTTAAGCCTGTATATTTTGATGCAACACAGTCATATAAGCCAGGCTTTCTTTTGTTATTTTATTCTCTTTGGAAGTAGTGTATGAGAAACTACACTGCTCTTAAACATTTATAATATTCTTTTTATTTTTCAGTTATAAATATTAGGAATAATTCTCTTGTTCACTACCAAGAAAACAAATAGTAATGTTTTTAGAGAAGACAGTCTGCCATTTGACAATTTGTACTGTATTTGAATTTTTACATTTTTGTGCTTTTATATATATTTTCCTCAATTGCATACATTAATTTGAAAAGTATTTGTATTGGACAGACAATAAAAAAGTTAACTTTGTCATCCTTCACTCAGATTTTACTTATTGTGTCTTGATATATTTATCATCAATTGACTTTTAACTCCAGAATACGTTGTTCTGTGTCTTTCTTAATGTAGTATTGAGAATAACATCTAAAACCTCTTGGATATATAAGAAAAATTTGAGACATTTTAAAAAAGAAATACATATAGTTCTATTTTATGATGTAAAGTTTTAGTTATTTTTATTTTTTCTGTCTCACAAAGGTATTTTATACGTTTCTTAGTTATGCTATGATACCATATGATTTACCTTTGATTAAATAATAATTATCTAAACAGTTTCTCTGGAAAATGCAGTACTGTACTCTACCCTACAAATACATGAAAATGAACAATGCATTCCTAATTTTAAAATAAGGGATACAGTTTGATGGATCCTTACCACAGAAGAAGTAATTCTATTTATTTTTATTTTTACTTCAAGTTCTAAGATCTATGCACAGAATGTGCAAGTTTGTTTATAGGTATATGTGTGCCATGGTGGTTTGCTGCACCTATCAACCTGTCACTTGCATATATTAGCTATTTGTCCTGATGCTCTCCTTGCCCTCACATCCTCCTCCCCCATTCCAGAAAGGTCCATGTGTGTGTTGTTCCCCTCCCTGTGTCCATGTGTTCTCATTGTTCAGCTCCCACTTATAAGTGAGAATATGCGGTATTTGGATTTCTTTTCTGGTGTTATTTTGCTGAGGATGATGGTTCCAGCTTCATCCATGTCTTTGCAAAGGACATGATCTCATTCCTTTTTATGGCTGTGTAGTATTCCATGGTATACATGTACCATATTTTCTTTACCCAGTCTATCATCGATGGGCATTTGGGTGGGTTCCATGTCTTTGCTATTGTGAACAATGCTGCAATAAACCTATGTGTGCAGGTATCTTTGTAATAGAATAATTTATATTCTTTTGGGTATATACCCAGTAATGGGATTGCTGAGTAAAATGGTATTTCTGGTTCTAGATCCTTGAGGAATCACCACACCATTTGAACTAATTTACATTCCCACCAACAGTGTAAACGTTTTTCTATTTCTCCACAGCCTCACAAGAATCTGTTGTTTCTTGACTTTTTAATAATCACCATTTTGACTGGCATGAGGTGGTATCTCATTGTGGTTTTGATTTACATGTTTCTCATGATTAGTGATACTGAACTTTTTTTCATACATTTGTTGGCAGAATAAATGTCTTCTTTTGAGAAGTGTCTGTTTATGTCATTTAAAACCAATGAGAATAAAGAGACAACATACCAGAATCTCTGTGTTAAGAGGAAAATTTACAGCATTGAACGCTCACTTCAGAAAGCTAGAAAGATCTTAAATCAACAACCTAACATCACAAATAAAAGAACTAGAGAAACAAGAACAAACAAATCCAAAAGGTAGCAGAGAAGAAATAACTAAAATCGGAGCATAACTGAAGGAGACAGACAGACAGACACACACACACACACATACACGCCTTCAAAAAAACCAATAAACCCAGGAGATGTTTTTTGGAAAAACTTAATAAAATAGATTAATAAAATAGAAGACTGCTAGCTAGAGTAATGAAGGGAAGGGAGAAGAATCATATAGGTACATTGTAATTTTTTAAAGAAAAACTATTTTTTAATGAACTAGCTATTAAGAAAACACATATGTGTGTTTAAATACTTAAAACATAATATATCTATGTGCTTATATAATATATATTATGTATATATAAAATACTTGTTTTATAATTTACAAATATAATATCATACTTCAGGTCACTATGAGTTTATTTGTGTTAATGAGAAGCAGTCCATTTAGCAGGTGTCCATGATATTTTTCAAGCCTATATTAAAATGATACCTAGGCAGAATAATCCAAGTTACTTTTAAGAAATGGATCCAGAATTTTTATTTAATCAAACTCATTATGTTCTTAATATATCATTTTCTTATTATATGTTATCATTTTCTTAATATATGTTCCTGTAACAAAGACAACTACAGAATTATATAAGTGAAATGAAAAGAAACATAAGAGTTGCTTTTAAAGGAAATTTGTAGGTAGTCTAAAATCACTTTTTTGGCCTCAATATATGTGCATGAGCATTATCAGTGCTGTGGGGATAAATAGGAAGGGACAGACATGGTTCCTGTCTTGAGAGGCTGTGATTTCATTGGTATGCCAATATTTCAAACAGTATGTGAAGAGTTCAAGAATCATATAGTTAATTACTAAATTTCAGAAGATCTCAGAAACAATAAGAAAAAAACGAAAAATCTAAACTACAAATTTGTGATTGACAAATGCTCAATATTTTACTTGAGGAAAATTGCCAACAAAAGAAGAAAAGATTTTAATCATATCATAATGCAAGATAATTAAGGGCTTATTTTGGATTACTTGTTTCATTTGGCTGATTGGCTAAAATCTCGTGAAATATTTATAGATCTTTTTATATGTTTGGTGGAATTATGAGAATCTGGCACTTTTCTTTATGGAATTACTAAGTTTCACCTTATTTGGTAACAAAAGCTTGGAAGTGCTGTTATGTTTCTTATCATTATAATTTTAATTTTATTAATTTGGTCTTGAGGTCTTTTGGTCTGGAGGAAGAAATCTGTAGATTGCTTCCCTCTCTTGATAATCCCCATAAGCTCTCTCTCTGCCAAGACCAGGATAAAGTTTGATTTGGGTTTGTGTGTCAGGTGAAACATAAAGAGAAAATAAAACCAAAATGCCTAAAACAGAAGAAATTTGCTACTCACAGGACTCAGAGAGATTACTGGTGCCAATGGGAGGCTGAGGGGAAGTCTAGAGGCAGTAGGGAGCCCAATTACAGGTTGGGGAGCAAGAGAAAGAAAGAGGACCTGTGGGATTATATCTTTATTAATGGCCATGGACATTGTACATTAGGCTCTCCCACTGGAAAATACTAGAAAGGAAAAACTTATTTACATGACTCTGGTCTTGATATTTAGATTTTATTGTGGTCAGCAGCTGTAGGATATGTTGAGTCTTGGGTCAGTGAGAGGAATATGAAATGGGCTACATCACACACACAAAAAAAATCCACATTGGAGGGGGAATTTTAACTACGCTGTTGGGGGCAGAACACAAATGAGTCACAAACATCTTATGTCAGACCTAAACATGGATGCTGAAACAACAGTATATGAAACAAATTTATGGTAAGGCTGTGTATGTAAACCTTATACTTCATATTTATATGATATTCTATGCTATGTATGTACCCAGAAACATTTTAAGGGGGACACTCATAAATTTCCCAAAACAATTAATTAAAATTATTTTTAGCAACTGAAATGCTACTAAAAATGATAACACCCGACGCAGATGCAGGTACCATGCTTCAGGTATAGCCTACAGAACTGTAAGCTAAATAAACTTTTCTTTATAAATTACCCATCCCTAGGTATTTCTCTATAGCAATGCAAAAATGAACTATCATGCCATTGAATATGTATAAGCTTAGATTTAAGTTTTCAATCAATTTTGATTTCATTTTTGTAGATAACAAGAGAGAAAGTTTGAGTTTATTCTTCTTCAAATGGATATCCAATTTTCCCAGCACGGTTTATTGAAGAGACTTCTTTCTCCAATGCATGTTCTTGAAAACTTTGTTGAAAATGAGTTTAATGTAGATGTATGGATTTATTTCTGGGATCTTTCTTCTGTTCCATTGGTCTACATGTCTGTTTTTATGCCAGCCCCATGCTATTTTGGTTACTATATGTCTATAGTATAATTTAGTCTGATAACAGGATTCCTCCAGTTTTATTCTTTTGCTCAGAATGGCTCTGGCTATTCTGGGTGTTTTGTGGGTCTATGTAAGTTCTAGAATGTTTCTTTTCTATTTCTGAAAAGATTTCATTGATGTTTTGACAGTGATTGTATGAAATCTGTAGATAGCTTTGAGTAGTATGGACATTGTAACAATATTGATCCTTTAAATCCATGAATATGGAATACCTTTCCATTTTTTGTGTACCCTTCTATTTATTTTATCAATATTTTATAGTTTTCATTGTAGAGATCCTTGACTTATTTGGTTAACTCCTAATTATTTTACTTTATAAATTGGGTTGCTTTTTTGATCTCTATTAGATTGTTTGCTATTGGCATATAGAAATGCTACTGATTTTTTTATGTTGATTTTGTTTCCTGCAACTTTACTGAATTTATTTTTTCTAATAGTTACTTAGTGAAGTCTGTAGATTTTTGCAAATGTTAGATTACATCATCTGCAAGCAAGAATTATTTGATTTCCTCCTTTTCAATTTCAATGCCTTTTATTTTCCCCTAGCATGTGGTTGCTCTAGCTAGGTCTTCTTACAAAAAACTACTCTGGCTATTTTGTGTAACAGTGGTTACACAAAATAAGGCAAGTGGGAATCCTTGTCTTGTTCCAGACCTTAGAGAAAAGGCTTTTAGTTTTTTCCCATTCCTTATGTTACTAGCTTTGGGTTTGTCAGATGTGGCTTTCATTGTGTTGAGGTATATTTTTACTACACCCATGTTTTGTGTTTTTATTTATTTATTTTTTAGCACAAAGGGATGTTCACTTTTATCAATACTTTTTTGGCATCAATTATTATTACCATATGGTTTTTGTCCTCCATTCTGTTTTTATGATGTATGACATTGATTGACTTGTGGATGTTGAATCATCCTTGCATTTCTGGAATAAATAAACTTTGTCATAATGAGTTATATTTTAAATGTGTTATTTAATTCGGTTTGTTAGAATTTCATTGAGGATTTTTGCATCAATGTTCATCAGGGATATTGGCCTGTAGTTTTCTTTTTTTGATTTCTTTCTTCTGGTTTTGGTATAAGGATAATACTGACCTCATGAAATGAGTTTGTAAGTATTCCCTAATGTTCTATTTTTTAGAATAGTTTGAGTAGGCTTGTTATTGGTTCTTCTTTAAATGTTTGGTAAAATTTAACAGTGAAGTCATTGGGTCCTGGGCTTTTCTTTCCTGGGATACTTACTATGGCTTCAATCTCACTATTTATTATTGGTCTCATCAGGTTTTGGATTTCTTCACAGCTCAATTTTGGTATATATCCAGAAATTTCTCAATTTCTTCTACATTTTCCAATTTATTGGCATGTAGTTGCTCATAATAACCTATAATGATTCTTTCAATGTCTGCAGTATTGTTTTTAATGTACTGTTTTTCATCTCTGATTTTATGCATGTGTGTCTTTTTTTTTTTTAACTAGAATGGCTAAAGGTTTTTCAATTTTATCTTTACAAAAAAACTTTTTTCACTGATTTTTAATGTTTTTTGTTTAAATTCCATTTTTATTTATTGTGACCTTTATTATTTCTTTCTTTCTAGTATTTTCACATTTGGTTTGATCTTGCATTTCTAGTTCTTCAAGATGTGTCACTAGGTTTGTATTATAAGGGTTTCTGCTTTTTTGATGTAAGTGCTTATTGCTATAAATCTTTATCTTAAAACTGCTTTTGTTTTATCTCATAGGTTTGGTGTGTTTTGTTTTTATTCTCATTTGTTTCAATTTTTTAAAAGTTTTTCATAATTTCTGTGTTTTCCCACTAGTCATTCAGGAGCATACTGTTTATTTTTCATATTTTCCAAAATTCCTCTTGTTATGTATTTCTAGCTTTTTTCTTGTAATCAGAAGATACTTGACATAAACTTTATTTTTTCTGTACTTATTAAAGAATTGTTTTGTGGCCTAACATATGATCTATCCTCAAAAATCATCCATGTGCTGAGTAGAAGAATGTGTATTCTTCAGCCATTGGGTAAAATAGTCTGTAAATACCTATTAGGTTTATTTGGCCTAAGTCCATAGATTCTTTGTTTATATTCTGTCTAGATGATCTGTACATTGCTAAAAGTGGCATGTTGAAGTCTCCAGCTATTATTTCGTTAGGGTCTATTTCTTTCTTTACCTCTAATAATATTTGCTTTACATATCTGGGTGGTTTGATGTTGGATGCATATATATTTACAATTGTTATATCCTCTTCCTGAATTGATCTCTTTACTATTAACTAATCGGCTTTTTAAGAGATTTTTTTTTCCTTGAAATTTAATCTCTCTTATTTAAGGATAGCTATTCTTGCTTTTATTGGTTTCCAATAGCACAGAATATCTTTTTCATCTATGTGTGTCTATATAGGTGAAATGCGTTTTTTGTGGCAATAGATCATTAAGTTTTAAAAAATCTATTATGCCATTCTATATATTTTGATTGAAGGTGTTAGTCGATTTACATTTAATAGTATTATTGATAAGTTAGGACTTACTCCTGCCATTTTGATTTATTGTTTTCTGGTTATTTTGCAGTTTTCTTTTTCTTCTTTCTACCTTCATGCATTCTTTTTTGTGAAGCTAATTTTCTCTGGTGGTATATTTCGATTTCTTGATTCTTAATTTTTTTGTGTATCTGTTTTATGTTTTTCAATTCAAGGTTACAGTGAAGCTTGCAAATAATATCTCATAACCCAATATTTTAAACTGATGACAACACCGATTGTATAAACAAACAAAAAGAGAAAACTAATAAACTGTACACTTTAACTTCAAATCCCCACTTTTTAATTTTTAGTTATTTCCATTTATATCTTATTGTACTATGTCTTGAAAAGTTGTAGTTATTATTTTTGATATGTTTATCTTTAGTCTTTCTACTGAAGATATGAGTAGTTTATACACCAAAGTTACATTTTATAACGTGTGTTTCTGTGTACTTACTATTACCGGTGAATTTTGTATATTCAGATGATTTCTTATTGTTTATTAACATCCTTTCCTTTCAGATTGAAGGACTCCATTTAGTATTTCTTATAAGACAGGTCTGATCTTGATGAAACCTTTGCTTTTGTTTCTCTGGAAAAGTCTTTGTTTCTCCTTCATCTTTGAAGGATATTATCACTGGATACACTATTCTAGGATAAAAGTTTTTCTTCTTCTACACTTTATTTATTTATTTTTCTTTCTAGTGCATGTCATTTGACAGTGTTCGAACGTAATCTTCTGCACTTTAATTGTGTCATGCTCTCTTTCCTGGCCTGTAGTATTTCCACTGAGAAGTCTAATGTATTGTTCCTTTGTATGTTACTTGTTTCTTGTCTCTTGCTGCCTTTAGGAATCTTTCTTTATTATTGATCTTTGGGTGTTTGATTATCAAATGGATTGAGGTAATGTTTGTTTGGATAAAATTTACTAGGCGTTCTATAACCTTCTTGTACGTGAATATTGACTTCTTTACCTATGTTTGGAACATTCTCTGCCATTATCCTTTGAATAAGCTTTCTAACTTGGTATCTCTCTCTACCTCTTTAAAGCCACTAGCTCTTGGATTTGCCCTTTGGAAGTTATTTTCTAGATCTCATAGGCGTGCTTCATTCTTTTTTGTTCTTTTTTTAAAATGTTATCTTCTCTAACTCTATATTTTCAAATTCCCTGTCTTTAAGCTCGCCAGTTCTTCTGCTTGATCAGTTTTGCTATTAAGAGACTCTAGTATGTCAAATGCATTTTTTTCAGATTCAGAATTCCTGATTGATTCTTTTTAATTATTTCAATTTCTGTGTTAAATGTATCTCAAAGAGTTATGAATTCTTTCTCTTTTATCTTGAATTTCCTTCAGCTTACTGAAAACAGCTATTTTGAATTCTCTGCCTGAAAGATCACATATTTCTGTCTCTCTGGGATTAGTCTTTGGTGCCTTATTTCATTTGCTGAGGCCATGTTTTCTTAGATAAACTTGATGCTTGTGTATATTCATTGGTGTCTGTGCACTGAAGAGTGAGATATTTATTGCAGTCTTTGCAGTCTGGGCTCATTTGTACCCATTATTCTTGGAGAGGTTTTCTAAGTGTTTGAAGCTTCTTCAGAATCTAGCAGATGCTTAAAAGAGAGAAATATAGGAAAATACACTTAGGGAAATACACTTTGCCAGTTGGTGTAATATAAGCCTTTGGTAACTGCTTTAGAGGGCACCCCAAGCCTGGTAATGCTGTGGCTCTTGCAGGCTCATAGAGGTACTGCCTTGCTGGTCTTGAGTAAGATCTGGGAGAATTCCTTATGTTATCAGGCAGACTGTTGTTCTTATCCCTTACTTTTACCCAAACAAATGAAATCTTTCTCTGTGCTAAGCTGCCTGCAGCTGGGGGAAGGATGACACAAGTATGCCTATGGCTACTACTAATGGCACTACACTGGGTCAGACCTGAAGGCACAGCACTTGGTTTCACTCAAGGGCTATGGCAACCACTGACGGGTTCCTATTTATGTTTACTCAAGGCCCAAGGGCTCTATAATCAGCAGATTTTGTGTACATCTTGTATGCAACAGCCAGGCTTATATCCTTCCCTTCAGGGTGGTGAGATCTCCCTGGCCCCAAGTGAGTCCAGAGATATCATTCGATATTCAGGGTCTGGAGTCTTTCCCTTTTATGAAGTGAGCTCCTGTCTTGTCCAGGCTGTGTCTAGAAATGTCATCTGAGAGCTAGGGCCTGCAATGGGGACTCGGATCTCTACCTGATGCCCTGTTCTACTGTGACTGAACTGGTATCCAAGTTGCAAAACAAAGTGTTCTTTACTCTCCCCTCTTTTACTCAAGCAGAAGGCAGGGGTCTGTTCTAGAGCTGTGAGCTGTGCTACATGGCATTGAGGGACAGGTGACATAGGCACTCCCTTGGCCATCCCAAATAGTGTCTCACTAGGTCACAGGCACTCCAAACCCACTAGCTCCAACCATAGCCTCACACGAAGACTTGCTCAAGAATTGCCACCTTGTGGCCAAGACTGCCTTTCAGGTTCAAGCACCCCAAGCTCACTGGCTCCAACAGTAGCCTCACACCAAGACTTGCTCAGGAATTGCCACCTTGCAGCCTAGACTGCCTTTAGAATACTTTAGCCTACAATAGTAGGGCTTGCCAGAACTCAGGTTCTAACTTCTGGGATGGACAACTTGCCTCTGGCTTAGGGCTAGTCTGTGTGCTTTCTCAGCTACGTTCTGCCCCATGTTGATTTCAGCTGTGATAAGATCTGTGTTGTGATCTGCGATAAGTTCACAGATCTGTGATCTTGATCTCATCATCTGTAATAAGGTCCAAGTTTCATGTTGATTTTGGCTGTGATAAGTCAGGAATGAGTTCCAATAGTAAGTCCCATTATCACTGTGCTCTCCCCCTAAGCACAAAAATTCTTGGTCTGTGTAATGTGGTTGCTGCCAGGAGATGGGAAGTGGGTGGTGTAGTCAATTAAGATTGTCTTTCTTACCTTCATCCATGCCTTTTCAGTGATATGAAGTCAAAACTAGGTACTATGATTTTTCACCTGATATTTGGTTCTCAATAGTTCTTCAATTTGGTGTTCCTGTTGGGGGAATAATCACTGGAAGCTTGTTTTCAAATATCTTTCTCTACCTTCTAAGTTTTTGAACTAATAAAAATGCCTTACTAGCAGATGCTTAAAAGAGAGAAATGAATGAAAATACACTTTGTCAGTCAGCCTCATGATTCAAACTTCTCTAATACTTGTATCAGGCCAGGGAGGTGCACACATTTAAATGGTTTATATATTATACTAGTTCATTTATGATGCTGAAACAAACAAAAAACCTGAGATTCTATTTATAGACAAGAGACATTCATTGTTCACACTTTTGAAGGCTAGGAAGTCTCCCAAGATCTGAGGAGGGCCAGGTTGTTGCTTCTAAGATGGCCTCTTGAATGCTACATCCCACAGAGGAGAACACTGTGTCTTCACATGGGAGAAGGAACAGAAAGCCAAAAAGGTCTAGCTAGTCTCCTCTAGCCCTTTTATAAAGTAACTTACTCCCATTCTTGAGGTCAATACTTCCTAATGGCCTCACCTCTTAATACTGTTACACTATCAATTAAGTTCAATATGTAAATGTTGGGGACACACTCGGACCGTAGCATACACTAAAGAGCTTGCAGTGCAGTTTACATACATGCTCATTACCATTTCCAAATTTAAAGTTTTCAACACTTCATTCAGATCCCTTGACAATTTCTAGCAATTGTTTACAGGCAAAAGTGACCATCTATATAGTTATATTACAAATGGCATGTTAATTTGTGTAGCTATTGAATCACATGATTTTCTATTCTCAATGTATCTTGAGTCTGATATATAATACAGTTCAATTTAAGTCTGTCTCCTGAAGGTCTTGTTTAGATGAAATTTTATGCATAGCCCAGCTCTAGTGTATTGTACAGAGTGTTAAGAATAGATAAACATATTTAAAGCACATTTAGTAATCAACACAGTAAATATATGACCATAATTGATAATCTCTCCTGAAGTACTATTATAAGTTCAAATTCCCAGGCACTACTCCAGACGTATAAAATCAGAATTACCCCTGGCCTACTTATGAAAGGCTTTGGAAATAGTATTTTATTATGTTCCTCAAGCTAATTCTAGTGCTCAGCTATGTTTAGTAAATACGGTTTTAAATTGTGAACGAATTTTAAAAGGTTATAATTTACACTTTGATGATATAAAAAGACAAAGAAAGGATATATTTGTAAGGAGACTGCATTACGTCATTTCCTTATAAAGATATTTTGTTTCCTGTAATCCCTGCACTTTGTAAGGCCGAGGTTAAGGAGTTTGAGATCAGCCTTGTCAACATGGTGAAACCCCATCTCTACTAAAAAAAATTACAAATATTAGCAGGACAACATGGCAAGTGCTTGTAATCACAGCCACTCAGGAGACTGAAGCAGGAGAATTGCTTGAACCCAGGAGACAGAGTTTGCAGTGAGGCAAGTTCACACCACTGCACTCCAGCCTGGGCAACAGAGCGAGACTCTGTCTCAGAAAGAAAGAAAGAAAGGAAGAAAGAAAGAAAGAAAGAAAGAAAGAAAGAAATTTTCTTCATAAATTTTTACTTTTACTATATTGAGAACAAGGAAAATAAAGTAAATTTCTAGTATAATATTGGATGAATTAAAAATAATTGTAATTTAAGCAAAAAAAAAGTTGAGTTATTATTCTAAGTATTTAATGCCCAGGGGAAAAGGTTAAGAGGTTAAAGGTTAATATTTAAAACAACTATTATAACATTGTACAAATATTAGAACAAAACATAATTATAATGTGGAGATAAACGGGCTGCACTTAAAAAAGTAAGGAAACGACCAGAAATGAAAGACATAATACCTGAAATGAATAATTCACTAAATGGTATTTAGAAATTTAATATATTGAAGAATGAAAACAAAGACACAGAAATAGATACTAGAGAAGCAGATGCAGATGGAGAAAAAAATAGAAAACTTTAATTCACCCTTAATCACCAGTGAGATCATATTAATATGTAAAACATAAGTTACCATTGCAACCCCAAGAAAGGTAGAGGCAGAAAATTTTTTGAAGAAATAATAGTACAAACAGTCCAAAATTGATAAAAATTAATAGTAAGAGACACAAGAAATTCAGTGATCTCCAAACAGGACAAATATATGTACATGCATGGGTATATATGCATGTACATATATTTAATATAAGTATTAAATCCTAAAAATCAATGCTGAATAAAAAAAATTCTTTAAGGACGCCAGCAGGAAGTAATGTCATAGTGGAGTAAAGTGCATTACATCCACAGGGAATAAAGATTAAAATGCCTGAAAACAATTAATCAGATGATATGCAAGGCAGAAGACTAATGGAACCTTTAAGATGTTGAAAGAATTTTAAATTAACATTCTGTATCCTGAGAAAATTTCTTTCAAAACAAGATGAGGAGTGACCAGTAAAATGACAGCATAGGCACCTTCAATATCTCATTCCTACTTAATAACATTGGAAATCAGCAGGAATTGCCAAAATCAGTTTTGTCAGAACTCTATAAATTAGCCAAAGGTTTACAGCAACCAAAGCATATTGAATAAAAAAAAGAGGCAATTTTAAAGTGGGGTGAAAACTTTGTTGCTTTATGATTTCTTGTCCCCTATGTATGGTTGGAGTTCTGAAGAGAAAAATTTAAGCTCTTAGAGTGTGACTCCACTCTCTTGTTCAGGAGGAATCAGAGCCATTTCTATTCACAAATTATTGTGTATGTTTTTTTCTTACCTGTCTGGAGACCACTTAAGGGTTTGACATAAGGTTCCCTTTCCTGTCTTCCCTAGCTCAAATCTCAGACTGGAAAAGCAGTGAACATTGCTTGAAAACAGTGAAAATTAACTAACAACTTACAGATGCCTGAGTGACAGATTATAGTTAAAATATAAAATAAATTTTCTTATACTTGGAAACAAATCCTGGGGAGATGTGCAAAATGTCCATATATGAGAACATTTAAAAGGTGAAGTACACACACAGGGCAAGATGGTACCCCAAAAAAATCCTTAGAAAATTTTAATCTTTTATTTCAGGCTGATCTCTAGGCTCAGTGGAAACCTGATTAACTTTAAAGAAGTGTCCCACACAAAACCAGTGTAAAAATATTGAGAGAAAATTTTTTTTTATTTATTTTTCAGCACCTGCCCATTAAAATAAATGGTTGTCAATATACCAGCTAAACAAAAGACAAGGACAGATGCTTCAATGATGACACTTGACAGAAGGACTACAGACTATGCAAACATTTTAGAAAGTCAGGAGAAAAATAGATTACTACAGATTTCAACAGCAGTTATAATATTTTTAAGGAAGTTTTTAACAGTAGGGAAGGATGATATATGAGTTGGTTCTCATGCTGCTGTAAAGAAATACCAAAGACTAGGTAATTTATAAAGAAAAGAGGTTTCATTGACTCACAGATCCACATGGCTGGGGAGGCATCAAAAAACTTAAAATCATGGTAGAAGGCACCTTTTCACAAGGTGACAGGAGAGGGAATTAGTGCCAGCAGGGGAAATGCCAGATGCTTATAAAACCATCAGATCTCATGAGATCACAGCTAAATCACACCATTCTGCCCCTGGCTACTCCCAAATCTTATGTTCTCATATTTCAAAACACAACTGTGCCTTCCCAAGAGTCTCCCAAAAGTCTTAACTCATCCCGGCATTAGCCCAAAAGTCCAAGTCCAAAGTTACATCTGAGACAAGGGAAGTCCCTTCTCAGCCTGTAAGAACAAAAACAAGTTAGTTACTTCCTGGACACAATGGGGGTATGGGCATTGGGAAAATACACCCACTCCAAATGGGAGAAATTGGCCAAATCAAAGGGGCTACAGGCTTCACGAAATTCCCAAATCCATTAGGGCAGTCATTAAACCTTAAAGTTCCAAAATAATCTCCTGTGACTCCATTTCTCAAATCCAAGACATCCTTATACAAAAGGTGGCTTCCATGGCTTTGGACAACTCTACCCCTGTGGCTTTGCAAGGTACAACCCTTTTCCTGGCTGCTTTCATGGGCTGATGTTGAGTGTCTGAAGATTTTCCAGAGGCATAGTACAAGCTGTCAGTGGATCTACCATTTTGGGGTCTTGATAATGGTAACTTCCTTCTCACAGCTCCACTAGGCAGTACCACTATGTTTGGGGGATGCTGACCCCACATTTCCCTTCCACACTCCCCTAGCAGAGGTTCTCCATGAAGGCCGTGTCCCTGCAGCAAACTTCTGCCTGGACATTCAGGCATTTTCAAACATTCTCTGAATTCTAGACAAAGGTTCTCAAACTTCAATTTTTGACTTCTGTGCACCTCTAGGCCCAACATCACCTATAAGCTGATAAGGTGTAGGGTTTGCACCTTCTGAAGCAATGGTCTGGACAATACATCAGCCCCTTTTAGCCATGGCTGGATGCAGGGTACCAAGTCCCAAGACTGCACAAAGCATAAAAGCCATGAATCCAGCCTATAAAACCATTTTTTCCTCCTAGACTTCCAGGCATGCAATGAGAGGGGCTTCCATGAAGTTCTCTGACATTCCCTGGAGACATTTCCCAATTGTCTTGGTGATTAACATTTGGCTCCTCATTACTTTTGCAAATTTCTTCAATGGGCTTGAATTTCTCCCCAAAATTGGGTCTTTTTCCTATCACATCATCAGGCTGCAATTTTTTCCAACCTTTATGTTCTGCTTCCTCTTGAATGTTTGCCACTTAGAAATTTCTTCTACGAGATACCCTAAATCATCTCTCTCAAGTTCACAGATCTCTAGAGCAGAGGCAAAATGCCATCAGCCTCTTTGCTAAAGCATAGCAAGAGTGACCTTAACTCCAGTTCCCAACAAACTCTTCATCTCCTTCTGAGACCACCCCAGCCTGGTCTTCATTGTTCATATAATTACCAGCATTTTGGTTAAAGTCATTCATCAAGTCTCTAGGAAGTTCCAAACTGTTCCACATCTTTCTGTCTTCTGAGACCTCCAAGTCTCTATGAAGTTCCAAATTTTCCCACATCTTCCTGTCTTCTTCTGAGCCCCCCAAACTGTTCCAACCTCTGCCTGTTCCCTAGTTCCAAAGTCAGTTTTGCAATTTTGGGTTTCCTTATAGCAGCACCCACATCTGGTACCAATTTACTGTATTAGTTTGTTCTCATGCTGCTATAAAGAAATGCTAAAGACTGGGTAATTTATAATGAACAGAGATTTAATTGACTTAGTTTTTTATGGCTGGGGAGACCTCAGGAAACTTATAATAATGGTGGAAGGCACCCCTTCACATGGTGGCAGGAGCAATAATGAATGCCAGCAGGGGAAATGCAAGACACTTATAAAACCATCAGGTCTCAAGAGAGCACTCACTCTCACAAGAACAGCATGGGGAAAACTGCCCTCATGATTCAATTGACTCTCACCAGATCCCTCCCATGACATGTGGGGATTATAGAGGTTGTGTAATAATTCAAGATGAGATTTGGTTGGGGACACAGTCAAGCTATATCAGGTGAATATCTAGTGTTCAGAGTTATCACATTATTATATTCAAATATCTAATTTTTGAGAAAAAAATCACAAGGCATAAAGAAAGAAAAAATAAACTATGAATGTATAGTCTATCAAAACACAAAATATGTAGCCCCAACTACTCAGGAGTTGAGATGGGAGGATTACTTGAGCCTGGAAGGTCACAGCCACAGTGAGCTGTGACAGCACCACAGCACTAACTGCCTCAGTGACAAGGATGAGACCCTGTCTCAAAATAAATAAATTGATTAATTAATTAACTGGAAGTATTCCTGAAGAAACCCAGACATTAAATATAGTGTACAAGGACACTAAACAAATGTCTTACAAATGTTCAAAGTTTTAAAGACAAATATGGACAAAGAAATAAAATAAGAAAAATAATGTACAAAAATGAGAATATCAGTGAAGATATATAAACAATATAAAGTAAAGAAACATAAATGCTGGAGGTAAAATTCACAATAACTGAAAATAAAACTATTGCTAGAGCAATTCAATAGCAAATATAAGGAGTCAGAAGAAATAATCACTGACTTTGAAGATAAGGCAATTGAAATCATAACATCCGAAGATAAGGCAATGAAACCATTCCATTCTTTTTACTTACATCTAGAAAGTAAAAAGAATAAGAAAAGTGACTATAACAAGCCTCAGTGACTCACACCTGTAATCTCAGAACTTTGGGAGGTTGAAACAGATGGCTGATGAGATCAAGAGACTGAGACATCCTGACCAACAAGGTGAAATCCCACCTATACTAAAAGTACAAAAATCAACTGGGCATGGTGGTGTGTGCCTGTAGTCCCAGCTATTTGGGAGGCTGAGACAGGAAACTTGCTTGAACCCAGGAGGCAGAGGTTGCGGTGAGCTGAGATTGCATAATTGTACCCCAGCCTGGCAACAGAGAAAGACTCTGTCTAAAAAACCAAAACAAAACAAAGCAAAACAGTGAATATAACCTAGGGAACTATGAAGCACCATCAGGCAGATCTACAAACAAGTTGTAGGATCTCAGAACAAGAAGAAAGAGAGGAACGGGAATAAGAATATTTGAGAAACAGTAGCTAAAATGTTCACAAACTGATGAAAGATACTCATCAATCAGTACAAAAAGCTCAATGAACTATAAGAAGTAAAAACGTAAAGAGATAAACACCAAGGTACATTATAATCAAACTGTTAAAATCCAAAGGCAGAGAGATAATCTTAAAAACAGAGAGAGAAAGAGAGAGAGGAGGAGAGAGAGAGAGAGAGAGAGATGACTCATTATTTACAAACAAGCCTCAGTAACAGCCACTTTGTTAATAAAAACAATGGAGGCCAAAGATATTGGGATATTTATACTAGTAAAAGAAACAAAAACTTTACCAGCCAAGAATTTTATAGCTAGCAAAAACAGACCTCATAAATTAAATCAAGACATTATAAGTAAAACAAAAGCCAAGAGAGATTATAATGAATAGACTTGCTGTAAAGAAATGCTAAAAGGAGTCTTTCAGGTTGAAATAAAAGAACACTAAACAGTACTTCAAAATCATAAAATGAAATAAAGATCTCTGGTAAATGTAAACACATGGCCAAATGTAAATCAAGTATTATTAAACTTTTGATTTGTAACTACTCCTTATTTCCTGCAGGATTTGAACAACAAATGCAAAAAAGAAAATAATTATAAATATGTGTTATTGGGCACACAAAATATAAAGATGAATATGTGTCAATAAATACACATAAAAGATAGATGGATAACTGCATAGGAGTAGAATTTTAATTGCTATTGCTATTATGTTAAGTTGGTATCAATATAAATTAGATTAAAATAAGGTTGTCTAATATAAGCTCATGTTAATTACTAAAGTCTAAAAAACGTATACAAAAGGAAATGAAAGAGAAATCAAAATCATTCAGTACAAAAATTAAACACAAATAAGGCAGTAATCGAGAAAATCAGGAAAAATAGTGTTTGAGACATTTAGAAAACAAATAGCCAAATGGCAGAAGTTAGTTCTGGATCAAAAAATTATACTAGATTTAAATATATTTGACACTAAACCAATTACAATTTGGAAAAATTGATAAAAATGATGATTCAACTGTAGACTTGTTTACAAGAGATGCATGATAGGTAAAAATAGCAGATTGACTGAAAATGAGATGTTGTAAAATGATATTCTATACTAATAGTAACCAACAGTGATCCAGTTTGGTTTTACTAATATCAAACAAATAGATTTAATCAGAGATTATTACAAAGGACAAAGCAAATGTCATTGCATTTTGATAGAAAGGTCAATCTATCAATAAGATGTAACAGTTATATATAATATATGCATGAAACAACAAAGTCCCAAAATATATAAAGCAAATATTGGCAGACTAGAAAGGAGAAACAGACAGTTCTGCAATAATAGTTGGGTATGTCAATATCCTACTTTCAATAATGGCTAGAATGACTAGGCACATGGTCAGTAATAAAATGTAGGCCTTATACAATACTATAAACCAAATAGAACACAAAGATAACTGAAGCGCATTTTACCAAGTAAAATAGAATATATATTTTTCCCAGATGCAAGTGAAATTGTCTCTAGGATAGATAATGTTCTAGGACATAAAATAGAGCCTCAATAAATATAAAGGAATTGATACAATATCGATTATATTTTCCAACCAAAATGAAATGAAGCTCAAACTCAATAACAGGAGGAAAAGTAGAAAGTTCACAAATATAGGATGCATAAATTAACACACCTGTAAGGAATCAATTGATCAAAAAAGAAATCAAAAGGGAAATTATAAAATAGAGAAAAATTAAAATTAAAATGCAACATGATAAAACACATGGGGTTCAGTGAAAAGTCTAGTCATCTAGACAGAGCAGTTAGACAAGAAAAATAAATACTTAAATGCATCTAAATGGAAAGAAAAATGTAAAACATTCTCTATTCATAGGTATCATGATCTTGTATATATAGATTTTCAAAGAATATACAAAAAAGCTGCCAGTTGTAATACATGAATTCAGCAAAGATGTAGAGTTAAATCCCGGCACAAAACCAGTTGTGTTTCAATACATCTGCAAAAAAAAAAAAATCCAAAAATACTATTAAGAAAAAAAAATAAGTCAAATTGTCTCTATTTGCAGATGACATGATTGTATATTTAGAAGACCCCACCATCTCAGCCCAAAATCTCCTGAAACTGATAAGCAAATTCAGCAAAGTCTCAGGATACAATATCAATGTGCAGAAATCACAAGCATTCCTATACACCAATAAAAGACTAAAGGAGAGCCAAATCAAGAGAGAACTCCCATTCACAATTGCTACAAAGAGAATAAAATACCTAGGACTACAACTGACAAAGAATGTAAAGGACTTATTCAAGGAGAACTGCAAACCACTTCCAAGGAAATGAGAAAGGACACAAATAGATGGAAAAACATTCCATGCTCATGGTTAGGAAGAATCAATATTGTGAAAATGCCATACTGCCCAAAGTAAATTATAGATTCAATGCTCTCCTCATCAAGCTACCTAAGACCCTCTTCACAGAACTGGGGAAAAAAAACACCTTAAACTTCATATGGGACCAAAAGAGATCCTGCATAGCCAAGACAATCCTAAGCAAAAAGAGTAAAGCTAGAGGCATCATGCTACCTGACTTCAAACTATACCACAAGGCTACAGTAACCAAAACAGCATGGTACTGGTACCAAAACAGACATACAGACCAATGAAACAGAACAGAGGCCTTGGATGCAACACCACACATCTACAACCATCTGATCTTTGACAAACCTGACAAAAACAAGCGATGGGGAAAGGAGTCCCTGTTTAATAAATGGTATTGGGAAAACTGGCTAGCCATGTGCAGAAAACAGAAACTGGACCTCTTCCTGACACCTTACACTAAAATTAACTCCAGATAGATTAAAGACTTAAACATAAGACCTAACACCATAAAAACCCTAGAAGAAAACCTAGGCAAAACCATTCTGGACATAGGTGTAGGCAAGGACTTCATGACCAAAACACCAAAAGCATTGGCCACAAAAGCCAAAATAGACACATGGGATCTAATTAAACTCCAGAGCTTCTGTACAGCAAAAGAAATCATTATTAGAGTGAACTGGCAACCAACAGAATGGGAAAAAATTTTTGCGGTCTACCCATCTGACAAAGGGCTAATATCCAGAGTCTACAAAGAACTAAAACAGATTTACAAGAAAAAAACAAACAAAGCCATCTAAAAGGGGCAAAGGATATGAACAGACACTTTTCAAAAGAAGACATATCTGAGGCCAACAAACATATGAAAAATATGCTCATCATCACTAGTCATTAGAGAAATGCAAATCAAAACTACATTGAGATACCATCTCACGCCAGTTAGAATGGCGATCATTAAAAAATCTGGAGACAAAAGATGCTGGAGAGGATGTGGAGAAATAGGAACACTTTTATAATGTTTGTGGGAGTGTAAATTAGTTTAGCCATTGTGGAAGACAGTGTGGTGATTCCTCAAGGACCTAGAAATAGAAATTCCATTTGATCCAGCAATCCCATTACTGGGTATATATCCAAAGAATTATAAATATTTCTATTATAATGACACATGCACATGTATGTTCATTGTGGCACCGTTTACAGTAGCAAAGACTTGGAAACAACCCAAAAACCCATCTATAATAGACTGGACAAGGAAAATGTGGCACATATACACCATGGAATACTATGTAGCCATAAAAAACTATGAGTTTGTGTCCTTTCTAGGGACATGGATGAATCTGGAAGCCATCATTCTCAGCAAATTGACACAAGAACAGAAAATCAAACACCACATGTTCTCACTTACAGGCGAGTGTTGAACAATGAAAACACAGGGACACAGGGAGGGGAGCATCACACACTGGGGTCTGTTGTGGGGGACTAGGGCAGGGGCAGTGGGGGCTAGGGAGGTTGGGGAGGGATAACATGGGAGAAATGCCAGATATAGGTGGCAGGATGATGGAGGCAGCAAACCACATTGCCATGTATGTACTTATGCAACAATCCTGCATGATCTGCACATGTATTCCAGAACCTAAAGTACAACAAATATATATATATATATATATATATATATATATATATATAAATATAAACAAATTAATTTACTATAGTATCTAAAGGATTAAAATATCTAAGAATAAATTTAACTAACCAAAATATAGGGTGTCTTGTACACTGAAAACTACAAAGTATAGCTGCAAGAAATTTAAAAAGTAGATAAATGGAAAGGCATCTCATGCTTATGATTAGGAAAACATAATTTTTAGAAATATGTAAGTACTACCCACAGGGATCTAAAGTTCAGTGCAACCTCTATCCAAATTCTAAAACTTGTTTAGTAGAAGTGAAAATCTGATCCTCAAATTCACATAAGTCCTCAATATGTAAAACAGACATGAAAAAGAACGAAGTTGGACATCTCACATTTTTCTATTTTAGAACCTATGACAAAGTACAGTAATCAGAAGAATGTGGTACTTTCATAAGAAGATACTATAGAACAATGAGTTAGAATTGAGAGTCCAGAAATAATCCCAGACACATGTGGATAATTTATTTTTGACAAGGTTGCCGAATTCGTTCAAGAAGGAAAGTATGTTTTTTTCAAAAAGTGATGCTGAGAAAAGGGCATTTCAACACATAAAAACATGATGCTGGATCTCTACCTCGCCCCATAAACAAAAATTCATTCAAAGTGGATCCGCAACCTAAATATAAGGGTAAAAATCATACTTTTAGGAAAAAAAGCGTAGAATTAAGTCTTTAGAACCTTGAATTTGGCAATAAATATGAAACAACAGGAACAACAAAAGAAAAAGTCGATACACTGCAATTCATCAAAATTAAAAGTTTTGTGCATGAAATGACATTATTAAGGAAGTTAAAAGACAACAAACAGAATACATGATTGTAAATTATAAGGGTCTAGTGTTCAGAATATATAAAGAACTTTTCCAACTCAACGACAGAAAAACAAACAACCCAATTAAAAAAAAATGCATTAAAAACAGAATAGATATTTCTCCAACGAAGATATACAAAGGGACAACAAACACATAAAAGTTATGTAAATATTATTAATCATTAGAAACATGCAGATCAAAACCACAGCAAGATAACATTTCACACATACTAGAATGGCTACAATAAAAAAAATAAATAAATGCATTCTATGGAGGATATAGAGGAATTGAAACGCTTGTACATTGCCGCTGCAAATATAAAATACTGCAGTGGCCGTAGTAAACTGTTTAATGGTTTCCCAACATGCTAAACATAAAATTATTATGTGATCCAGCATTTCATTCTTATGTATATATGCACAATAATTGGAATAGTCAAACAGCTACCTGCATACCAATGTTCATTACAGCATTATTAAAAATTATTAAAAATTGCCCAAAGTTAGTCACAACCAAAGTATCTATCATCAGAGGAACAATATGTTATACATAGATACAATGGAATATTATTTAGCCATTAAAGGAATAATGCCATACTGCCCTGTGGGTGAGACTCAAAAATATTACCAGTAAAATAAGCCCAACAAAAAGAACAAATACTATATTATGTCACTTATATGAAATATTCCAGATAAGCAAGTACATAAAACCAGAAGTAGTTAGAGGTTGCCAAGGCTTGGGTCAGCCAGAATTAGGAGTTATTGCTAAAGGTTAGATAGTTTCTGTTTGGAGTAACGAAAAGGTTTGGAAATAGACACTGGTGATGTTTACATATTATTAGTATAATTAATGCCACTGAATTATATATTTATAAATGGTTAAAATGTGTGTAATATATATATGTATATATGTGTATGTAGTAATCATACACACACACACACACACACACACACACAGATTGCAAAGGAGTTTCTGAGAGAATGAAGATGAAGAAATCTAGTGTTGTCTGTGATACAAAATGGACACTGAATCTCATGTAGAGCATATGTGTCTGGAGTCACATATATGGCCCATCAATGGTGACACCCATTCTCCACGCTCCCAGCCCAGTGCCCTTTTCCAGCCTACCGTTCAGCTTTAATGACGTGTGATTGATTCATGATAAATCCAAAGCATGGTTTGCTGCTTTCCACCAAAAGCCCCTTTCAACAAGCCCTCAGTATTTCATTTAAAAATTCCAGCTGCTAGTGAGTGTGTAGAACACATCCTCCTTAACAATACTCAGCAAGACATGCAAGCCTGACATGTAGAAATCATATTTCTGCTTTGAAAATTACTGTCAACCAGCCTTCTCATCTTTTGTTTAGAAAATCTTCAGAAGCTGTGTCTTGAATGCGTTTTCTCTTTGTGCTGTGAACAAAGGGAATGCTTGTTCCACTGTTAGGAGACAGAGACATTAAGAAGAGAATTTAGTCTCTGTACCTTTTTCTTTCTGCTGAAGGAAGGAGAATCTTTGGGCATCAAATGCATGAATAAAAAAGAAAAAGAATAAAGTAATTGGACCTCATAAATTAAAAACTTCTTTGCCTCAAAGGATGTCATCAAGAGATTGAAAAGTTATTCTACAACATTGGAGAATATATTTGCAAATCATTTATCTGAACTGATAGTAGTATTCAGATGTGTAACTATTACAGCTCAATAATAAGACAAACAACTCAATTTAAACACAAAAGGGGGAAAAGGACTTGATAGCCATTTCTCCAAAGAAAATATACAAATGGCCACTAAACACATGAACAAGTATTTGATGTTATTATTCATTAGTTGTATTAGTTTCTTATGGTGGTCATAACCAGCTATCACAAACTAAGTGGCTTAAAAACAGAAATTTTTTTGTCTCATAGAGAAGCTAGAAACCCAAAATCAAAGATTCATTCAGGTAGGTTCCTTCTCAGGGTTCTGAGAAAGAATCTGTCCCATGACTTTCCTGGAGTGTGGTTGTCTCAGGTATTTCTGTCATGTAGATGGAATTTTTCGGGTAATTTCACATTCTCTTCCTTTTGCATACATCATTTTTTTGTCCTAATTTACGCTTTTGGTAAGGACATCAGTCATATTGAATTTGGGCCCACCCTAATGACCTCATCTTACCTTGAACATCTACAAAGATCCTAATTTCAAATATGATTTCATCCACAGGCACTAGAGGTTAGCACTCCAACATCTTTTTAGGGTATAACCCATAACATTAGGGCATTGCAAATTGAAACCTCAGTGGGACATCACTTCATATCCACTAGCACGACCATTAAAAAGGTAAAAATTAATAAGTTTTAGCCAAAATGTGGAGAAATTTGAATTCAAGTACATTGTTGGTAAGAATGCAAAATAGGTCAGCACCTGTGGAAAACAGCTGGGTGATTGCTTTAGAAATTGAGCATAAAATTATCATATGCTGTGTAATTCCATCCCTAGGCATATATAAAAAATAATTGAAAACAAGTATTCAGAGAAATACACATATGTGCATGTTACCAGCAGAACTAGTATAATAGCCAAAAGTAGAAACAATGTCCATCAATGGCTGCATGTGTAAACAAACGGTGGGATAAAGATACAATGGAATGATACACAGCCATAAAAAGGGTGTAACACTGATACATGCCACAACATGACTGGACCTCAAAAATTTATGCCAAGTGAAAGAAGCCAGACACAAAACATCACATATTGTATGATTACATTATATATGAAATGTCCAGAATTTGTTAAATCCATAAAGAATAATGGCAGATTGGGATTTCCATGAGTTGTGAGGAAGAGGGGATAGAGACAAACTGTTTACTGGTAAAATAATTTACTTCAGAGTGATGAAATATTTTGGAATTATACAGAAATAGTGTTTGTACAACATTATGAATGTACTACATGCCACTGAAGTTTTTTACTTTAAAATGGTAAATTCTATGCTATGTGAATTTCACCCCAATAAATTATTTAGAATACTATTGGAGGTGTCCTTGAATAAATATGGCTGATTCTAATACTTGACTAAGGAATACATAAGATGAGCCTGGAATATCTCACAGTGTCAAAAAGTAAGAAAGTGCTAAAGGGAAAAAGATGGGTGTGAAAAGCACACATCAGCCAAATGAAACAGCTGCCAGT
Organism: Cheracebus regulus; assembly: GCA_963574635.1. NCBI lineage: Eukaryota > Metazoa > Chordata > Mammalia > Primates > Pitheciidae > Cheracebus > Cheracebus regulus. Next base: position 80,438 of record CAUYQU010049947.1, on the reverse strand, counting down.
GACCAAAGCTTGAACAATCTGAGAAAGGAAATAATGTTGTATTGGGATATAATACAGGGTATAGAATACATATTCATGAATCCATATTTGTTTAAAATGTCATTGAATATATAATGGAGAGAAAAGACAAGTTTTTCTTTCATAAGAACTCTAAATAACTTGTAAAACACTTTAGGTGAAATCTAACTCCTCACTACTTAAGTACTGGCTCATAATGTCTCTTTCAAAGTGTTCAGAGTGGAAAGGAAAAAAGAGATTAACTTCAAAGTGGAGAAATCTGACAAAGAACACCTCAGTTGGGTGATCAAGATTAGTATCAACAATGATAAGTGATGTTGATAGTGTGTACTCTAGATAAAACAGCACTTTATCTCTATAGTTATCCTCCTCAAAGCCCACAACTGCAGCGTATTTCTGAGAAAACATTAGTCAGTGTTAATTTTATAAAATATTAATTTTACAAAATAGCCTATTCTTAACTCCTGAAAACTCTCAAGGTCTTCAAAACTCAGAAAAATCTGAGAAAGTTACACAGCCAAGAGGAGCCTAAGAAGTCACAGGGACTAAATGGATTGGAGCTTTAAACAGAAAAATATTAGGTTAGAAATAAAAAAATATATTAACAAATTGTGGATTTCAGTTAATAATGTACTGATATTACTTTAGTAATTATAACAAATGTATTGCACTGCACTCCAATCTTAATAATAGGGAAGGGAGTGCAGAATATTAGAAGTCTGTATTATTTCTCAACTTTTACGTAAGCCCAAAATTGTTCTAAAACAAGAAGTCTATTTAACAAATGTATTGTACATATAAAAACAAAACAAAGTCGTGTCAAAATTGTACTTCATGCTTCTACTTCACTATTTATCATCTTGGATTTGACGACAGGTGGAAAGGATAAAACTTAAATGCTTCTTTATTTCTCAAGTTATTTTGAAAAAAGACATTTATATTCCATACAAAATTAGCATTATAATTGTAGATTTTTACTGCTAGTTGTGTATGTGTGCATGCATGCATATATTTGTTTGCAATATTGCAGAGAAGCAGCACTATAGTTTGAACCTATCTGTCATACTTACACAGTCATGCACAAGATATTCATGCAAACCAATAAATATCAATCAAAGTTATATGCTAAGATAATACACTAAAATAGATTTCACAAACTAATAAGGATTTAGTGCCTGTTATTGTAATCAACCTTTCTGATTTAATTAGTTACATTGTAAGTAAGAGGATGTGCAATAATTGAAAAATTATTCACATTCACTGTCCATGTCTTTCCTTGCCAAGTGGCTGTGTATAATTGCTACCTCTTGAGTGAGATGAAATGTTTTATTCCCTTACAATTTATGTTTTCAAATTTATTTTTCTGTACTCTTCTAAGATAACAGCTTTCAGCCAAAACATTAAATTAAACTTTAAGTTACGAAAGCATTTGTGAAATAACAAATCTGCATTCAACTTTTTCCCTCCACCACATTATTGCATGTCATAGTGTCATAATCTCTCAGTAAACTAAGACATACTGTGAAACTTAGCTATCTGTTTATTGATGAATCACATAATCATTTAACCACAATTAGAAACAGAATAAATTGTAGCTGCTTCAAATTCTGTTAGCTCATGAAGATGTACTTGAATGTCAAAATATATTCTTAGGAAAAGAAAAAATAGCATAAGTAATTTAATTGAGCTGAATTTTTAGATTTCACTAATGGTTATAATCACTGTTGCACTGACAGCATAAGTCATTTCTGTGCAAAGCGAGAAACCACTGGGAAATGTATTTTATCCATTATATGCCATGGTAATATAAATCTGTCCATACCATCCACCTCCTATGAGCTAATTCTCTTTGAAAACTTATTTTTTTTCTGGTAAATTTCAAAATGAGAATAGTTGTACTTTTAAAATCAATTTTCCTGAAACAAAGTTTTACTGCCTTCAATCTATCCAGTACGTAGTTTTATTTTTTTAAAATATATATTTTTTATTTTTAAAATTTTATGGTACATGTGCAGGATGTGCAGATTTGTTACATAGGTAAATGTGTACCATAGTGGTTTGCTGCACATATCAACCTATCACCTAGGCAGTAAGCCCAGCATGCATTAGCAAAAAGAGCTAATGCTCTCTCCCTCACCCTACATGCTCCACAGACAAGCCTCAGTATGTGTTGCTCTCCTTGTGTCCATTTGTTCTAACTGTTCAGCTCCCACTTATAAATGAGAACACGTGGTGACTGATTTTCTATTCCTGTGTTAATTTACTAAAGATAATGGCTTCTGCCTTCATCCATGTCCCTGCAAAAGACATGATCTTGTTCCTTTTTATGGCTGCATAGTATTCCATGATGTATATGTACCACATTTTCTGTATTCAGTCTATCGTTGATGGGCATTTGGGTTAAGTGTATTTGCTATTGTGAATGGTGCTGCAATGAACATAATTGTGCATATATCTTTATAATAGAATGATTTGGATTCCTTTGTGTATATACCCAGTAATGAGATTTCTAGGTCAAATGGTAGATTCTACTTCTTTAAGGAATCACCACACTGTCTTCCACAATGGTTCAACTAATTTACAATCCCATGAACAGTGTAAAAGCATTCCTATTTGTCTACAACCTCACCAGCGTCTATTGTTTCTTGACTTTTTAATAATTGTTATTCTGACTGGGGTAATAATCATCATTTTTAATAATCATCATTCAATGGTATTTCATTATGGTTTTGATTTTCATTTCTTTAAATGTTGAGCTTTTTTCATATACTTCTTGGCTGCATAAATGTCTTCTTTGCGAAGTGTTGTTCATGTCCTTTGCCCACTTTTTAATGTGATTGTTTTTTCTTGTAAATTTGCTTAATTTCCTTGTAGATTTTTGAGATTAGACCTTTGTCAGATGGACAGATTGCAAAAGTTTCCTCCCGTTCTTTAGGTTGTCTGTTCACTCTGATGATAGTTTCTTTTGCTGTGCAGAAACTCTTTTGTTTAATCAGATCCCATTTGTCAATTTTTGCTTTTGTCGCAATTGACAATTCTTAACAGAAGATATACAAATGGCCAAAAAACATATAGAAAATGCTCTATATCACTAATGATCAGGAAAATGGAAATTAAAACCACAATGCGATGCCATCTTACTCTTTCAAAAATGATCATCATCAAAAAATCAAAAATAATAGATGTTGGCATGGATGTAGTGAAAAGGGAACACTTCTACACCGTTGGTGGGAATGTAAACTAGTACAACCACTTTAGAAAACTGTGGAGATTCGTTAATGAACTAAAAGTAGATCTGTTTGATCCAGCAATCCCACTGCTATTTATCTACCCAGAGAAAAAGGATTCATTGTTTGAAAATGATACTTGCACACACATGTTTATAGCAGCACAATTTGCAATGGCAAAAACATAGAACTAGCCTAAATGCACATCAGTCATTGAGTGGATAAAGAAAATGTGGTATATATGTACCATGGAATGCTACTTAGCCATGAAAAGGAATGAAATAAGGGCATTTGCAGCAACCTGGATGGAATTAGAGACTATTATTCTAAATGAAGTAACTCAAGAACAGGAAACCAAACATCATATGTTCTTACTCACGTGCTGGAGCTGAGCTATGAGGACACAAAGGCATAAGAATAATACATTGGACTTTGGGTACTCAGGGGAAAGGGTGGGAGTGGTGAGGGATAAAAGATTACAAGTTGGGCCAAGCACAGTGGCTCACCCCTGTAATCCTAGCACTTAGGGAGGCTGGGGTGGGCAAATCACCTGAGGTGAGGAGTTCAAGACCAGCCTGGCCAACATGGTGAACTCTCATCTCTAGTAACACTACCAAAATTAGCCAGGTGTAGTGGTGGGCCCCTGTAATCCCAGCTACTAAGGAGGCTGAGGCAGGAGAATCACTTGAACCCAGAAGGTGGAGGTTGCAGTGAGCCTAGATTGTGCCACTGCATTCCAGCCTGGGTGACAAGAGCAAAACTGCATCTAAAAACAAAACAAATGACAACAAAAACAAAATTACACATTGGGTACCATGTACTGCTCGTGTGATGGGGCACCATAATCTCAGAAATTACCACTAAAGTACTTATTCATGTAACCAAACACCACTTTTCTCCCAAAACCGATTGAAATTTAAAAAAAAAAAAAATGAAATGAAGACAAGATAAATGAGAAAAATGAGTGAAAAAAAAATGCACTGCAGTGAGTGGAAGTGTAAGTGCCTTTCCTGTGTATTAAATTAGAAAGTCAGAAATCAATTTGTATAAGATAGAATTTGTAATAGACTGCTACATCTCCAGACTTAAAAAATGTCATTGTAGATTTCATGTTGTCGCCTTGGCTAAATAGCATGCTCTATAGCAGTATTCTTTTTTTCTTTTATTTGCTTCCTGATAGAAATTGGCTTTGAGATTTGCTAATAATTGTCATTTTAGATTTTTCTTCATTAAAAATTAAAAGTCGAGGTTTTCTCTTGGCTTAATAGAACTTTCACTTGATATTTAAAACTTTCACTTGATATTTAAACATGCATTTAAATGTATCTTCTTGTGTCCTTGCTGTCAATCATTCACCTCTTATATTTTAACTCAATTTTTGTGTGCTTCTATGTGTTTTATTGTTACTAAAATTCACATAACATATAAATCACCATTTGATAGTGTACAATTCATTGACATTTAGTATATTCAAAAAGTTTCACAACTGTTCTGATCAATGAATTCATATATTTTTCATTATTCCAGAAAGAAACTCTATATGTATTACCAATATACTTCCAGTCCCACCTCCCACTAGCCACTGGGGACTACTGATCTATTCCCTGTTTCTATGGATCTGCCTATTCTGACTTTTCAACATAATGAAATAGTACAATATGTGGCCCATGGTGTCAAGCTTCTTTTACTTAGTATAATGTTTTCAACGATCACCTATGTTCCACTATATATCAGTACTGCATTAATTCTTCATACCAAATAATATTCCATACTATGAATATGCTACATATCACTTATTTGTAGTTGAACATTTGGATTGTTTCTTCTTTGTAGCTATTATGAGTAACGTAGCTATATACATTCATGCACAAGTTTTTGTGTGGACATATGTTTGTAGTACTCTTGGGTGTATATGTAGTAGTGAAATTGTTGGATCTTATGGTAATGATATGTTTATCATTTGAGGAAGTGTGAAACTGTTTTCCAAATAAGCAGCATCATTTTGTATTGCCACTTGCAATGTATGAGGATTCCAATTTCTCCACATCCTTGCCAACATTTGTTATTGTACTTCTTTTTAATTATAGCCATCCTAGTGGGTGTGAAGTGGCATCTCAACATGGCTTGATTTTTGTTTCCCAGATGACTAGTAATGTGGAGCATCTTTTCACATGTTTATTGTCCATTTGCATATCCTTTTTTGAAGGAATGCTTATGCAAATAGTTTGCCCATTTTTAAATTGGTTATTTGTCTTTTTATCTTTGAGTTGTAAGAGTTCTGTCTGTTATTGTCAATACCATTCCCTTATAGGATATATGAGTCTTAAATATTTTCTGCTATTCTGTGAGTTGTCTTTTCACGCTGTTAATACTGTAATTTACAGCATAAAAGTTTTAAAATATGATAAATCCAATTTATTACTATTTTTACTTTTCACTTCAACTTTTGGTTCTATATTTTAGAAAACATTGTCTAACAATGTTTTCAAGTGAAAGTTTGCCCCTGATACATTTTATATTTTTATCTCTGACATGTGTGTCTCACCTTTGTGTTTTCTTCTAAGAATTTTCTGTTTTTATCTCTCACGTGTGCATCTTAAAGGCATTTTGTGTTACCTTTTGCACACAGTGCTATGTAAGAGCTCCAACCTCCCCTTTTGCACACAGGGCTGTGTGAGAGTGGGTCCAACGTCACCTTTTTCATGTCAATATCAAGCTGTCTCCGCGTCGTTTGTTGAAAATAATATTTTTTCTTTGTTGAATTTTCTTGACACACTTCTCTCAAAAATCACTTGACCAAAAATATAAGGTGTTTTCTTTTTTCTGGACTCTCAATTCTATTTTATCTGTATTTTTATCTGTATACCTGTACCATAGACTGTCTTAATTGCTACAGCTGTGTTGTAAGTTTTGAAATCAGGAAATGGGAGTCCTGTAACTCTGCTCTCCAATAATTTTTAATGATGTCTTTTAGTTTTTAATATAGGTTTTGCTTTCTGAGAGTAATATTTCTTCCAAGTATTCTAAATATTTTATCATTGGTGCTATTGTCAATGAATTCATTCATTTAATTTTATTTTTATTTTGTTCATTGCAATATAGAAAACTATAATTGTTTTTTAAAAATGTATTTTGTATCTTCCATGCTGCAAATAAAGACAGTTTTACCTCTTCCTTTCCATTCTGAGTGTCTTTTATATTTTTGGACATACAATACAAAGTTGAGGAGCATATTGTCTCCTTCAATATGCTCCTCAAAGGTCTTTTGGTCTTTATTATTAAGTATATTTTTATTTGTGGGGTTTATTATAGATTTCTTTTATCAAATTGAGCAAGTTTTCTTCTATTCCTAGTTTGTTCTTTATTTTTTTTTTGTCATGAAAGGGTGTTGAATTTTGTTAAAAACTTACTCTACATCAGTTGAAGTGACCATTGTCTTTCATCCTCTATGCTGTTACTAGGATATATTATATGATAGTAATTGATTCTTGAATCTTGAGTCAACCTTTGTTATCTTCTGTCTGGTTTTGCCATCATTATTGAAAGTGGGATACTGATGTCTTCAGTTATAACTGTTGAATTGTTTTTTTCTCCCTTCAAGTCTATCAGATTTTCTTTCACTTATTTTGGAGCTCTGTTTTAGATCTATGTGTCTTTATAATTCCCTATGGGCTGATCCTTTTCTTCCTTGTTAATAGACTTAACACAATTTTGTCTTAAAATCAATTTTGACCCAGATTAGTGAGGTGGGAGGTGGGGCTTAGACAAGGGACAAAATTATGGACTAGCTGCAACAGGATCAGGGCAGAAGCATCTCCCCATAAGACACACCCATGAGTGTGTCATGTCAGTTTACCATTGCCATGGCAATGCCTCTAAATTACTGCCTTTTTGACCAGACAACCTGGATGTTACCACCCTCCTCCTAGAAATTTCTGCATAAACCGACCCGTGATTTTCATACAATTTAAAGTGGGTATAAATATGAATGCAGAACTGTCTCTGAGCCACCACTCTGGGCACCATGCCTGTGGGGTAGCCCCTCTCTGCCAGGATCAGTACCTCGGCTGTTGCTGTATGCTGCTGCTTCAATAAACGTTGCTGCTTGATACTTCCATTTGGCCTTTGAATTCTTTCCTGGGTGAAGCAAAGAAACCCCCAGCTGAGTCCCAATTTAGGGCTTGCCTGCATTATCAGTGTATCCAGCCCAGCTTTCTTTTGCTTATTGTCTGAATGGTTTGCTCCCTTTTGTCCTGCAATTTCAAAATATCTGTGTCTTTGGATCTATAGTGTGTCTCTTACAGAGTTCATATGTTTGGGTCGTTTAAAGAAAACTTTTCTGTTAATTTCTGTATTATGATTGAAGCATTTATTTGCATGTAACAAAATTATTCTGATAAGATTTATGACTGCCATTTTGCTATATTGTTTATGTCATATTCTTTTCTATACTCCTTCATTACTTCATATTTTGTGTCAAATAGGTAGTTTTACTTTAACATTTTAATTCCATAATGTTTCTTTTACTATGTCTTCTTGAATTATCTCTTCATGGTTTCTCTGGGGATTGCAATTAACATCTTAGTTTATAACAGCCTGGTCAAACTCATGTCAAATTAATCTCAGCAGTGTATAGAAACTTTGCTTCTATGCTCCTCTTCAACTTCCTTTATGCTATTATTGCTATATAAATTTTATCTTTATATATATATGTCCTCAACACACACACAGGTACACACACACACACACACACAGTTTATTGTTTTATGCAGTTCTCTTTTATATCATATAGAAGGAAAAAATGTTTCTGAACAATAAATTTATTTATACTGATTTTCTGTTTTCCTATGTAGTTAATTTTATTGGTGCTGTGTTTCTCCACAAGCATTCAACTTACAGTTTAGTTCCCTTTCATTCTAATGTGAAGCCCTTCACTGAAAGACTCTCAGTATTTATACTGAGAGTAGGGCATTTGTGCTAGAGATAAATTCTCTCAGTTTTTGTTTTTCTGGCAATGTCTTGATTTTTCTTCATTTTTGGAGGACAGCATCATGTATAAAATTTTTGGTTCACACTCTTCTTTTAGTTATTTGAACATAAACTACATGGATATGAAAACTCAGGGTCTTTTGGGGGTTTTTATGGGCATGCACAGAACCATGGCAAGTTCGCAGCCTTCAGCATGTGCATTCTAGAGTCCCTGGAGTATGCCAGAGTTTTAGAACCTCCCGTGGACGTTTCATCTCCAAGTCCTATGTTTTAAGAATTTTTGCTCAGATATTTATTTGTCCCAAGTGTTGTCACCACTTCAGATGGCTACAGTGTTAAAAATTGACACTAGATGTTTTCAGCAAATGCTTCTGAGAAAAAGTCTATTCACATTGTGTGCGTAATAAGTCAAATCAAATAAAGACTGGCCCTGCAAGTGGACTTTCCAAGGGAATTGTGTGTTAAGTTGAATGATGAAAATTGTCTTTAAAGGAGCTTTCCAAGGGGCACTAAACTCCTTCTTTCCCCTCTAGTGATTGCTAGGCTACGGGTTTCCATCATGGTTTGAAGACTATTGATTTTTAAGGATATTGTGGAACGGGGAGGGGGGAAAGGAATAAGGTTTGTTAAAAGCCTATTCCTATCATTAACTAAAAAAATTAACCAATAGACAAACCTTGCCATTATTATTGTGATTCAGGCATTTGTTTTGAACAAGTGCACCTTTTTGAACTGCTGGTAATATTTACTTGATTTCCAAACTTCTGAAAATATTAGTTTTAAACAATTTTGCCTGTTTGTCGTTGCTTTTGTACGGAAGTGGATCTTTGGATGTTCTCACTCTGCTATTTCCACTGGTGCGTGTGTGTGTGTGTGTGTGTGTGTGTGTGTATTACACTTTTTTTAGTTTAAGAATTATAATATCCTAGAATATTACTTTTTTTCATCTCTCTTAAGTTAGTTTTCATCTATTAGAACAAAGCATCCACATTACTCAAAAAGAAGTAGAATCATTGAGGTAATAGTAAAGCGAATAAAACAGGCTTGATATATATGTACCTTTCTAATTTCAAATAATAATCTAAAAATCAAATGAGAGTGCCTGTTAGATGTAGAGATCAATCTATACCAGTTGAAGAGACAGAAGAATGGATAAGACATTAAAGCCCACTCTGGGAATTATAGAAAAGCTTAGGAAATTTGTTGGTCCTGGATACGTTGGGGCCTAGATGAAAGGCCCCAACTTGTTGGTCAACAGTGTGATTCATTGTGCACATTAGGAGGGCAGGGCCAAGGGTAGGGACTTTTATCAGCATTTAAGAAAATCTCACATAATTTGAGGTAAAAGAGCATCACATAAAATTATTCCACATACTGAGAAGTAGAAAAAAACATGGGACTCAAAATTACAATGAAAGGAAGTCAGTAGAAAGAGATCTCAATATGATCCAGGTGTCAGAATTAGAAGAGAAGAACTTAAACTATCAATTATATATTCAAAGTTATAAAAATAACCATAATAAGTAAATGAGTGGGAGCTATTAAAAGGGAAATGAAAATTTTCACAAAGAATCAGCCTAAAATCCTAAAACCAAACCATCTAATTCTTGATGTGCTATATGTTAAATTTAAACTAAATTTGGTTTGGTTATATATCTTGCCTAAACTGTGAAGGTGCCTGAATGCACAAAGTGAATATAAGAATACTCTTTAATTCATGAAATTTATTTTTTTCCTTCTCTTCCTGCCTACCTTCCTCCTTCTCTCCTTCCCTCCCTTCTCAATTTTCCTTTCTTCCTTCTCTTTCATATCTCCAGTTGTTTTTCTCAACCAAAATCTCTTGTAGTTCCCAAAATAATATTTTATTATGATGTTGATATTTTCAATTTGATATTGTTTCCTCTAAATTTCTGTTCAGTTAATATTCTTTCCTCTAACTTGAATTGCTTATGCAGCACAATATATTCATATATTATTGCCATATAAAATAGTCTGAATTTTAACATTGATTTATAACTGGCATTTTATCCTGTTTCTTCTCTGGATGTAGCTAATGAGGGTAATGGAGAAGGAATTTCCTCCCAGCATGTGATTCATGGAAAACATTCCACTGAAGATCCTTAGCATTCACTCATAGAAGATCTGAAACAGCATTTCCAAAGAAGGGATTCTGAGTTTTCTAACAATGAATTGAATCTCCTTCATTTATTATGACTAAAGCTATTTATTACAAATAGAATTTTTTTCCATATAGTTTAATAAATTATGAATATAGTAGCTCAAATACAATAGTGTTATTTTACTTAATATCAGAGTTCTAAATGATTTAAAAGCAATGGATTTCTACAAAATCTTAGAAAACGTTGTTTTCCATAAATGCCTAAAAATATATTTGTAATTGTATAAATGTAATAATTCCATTTAAAAATTTTGTCATATTACTTATATACAAATATTTTCAACCTGGACAATTTTATATTCTTATGAATATATAGTCAAGAAGTTAGATTCTATTGAACAAATATCCAATGTCCCCTTTTTCTCCCTATTCCTTTCAGTTTATGTGAAACTGTAATCTCCTCAGTTTCAGTAACATTATCTTGTTCGTTGCAGTGGGTTTCAGAGAATCCTAAGCATAAAAAGTGCTTGTTAACATGTATTAATGACTGGTTTTATTTTGTTTAGGAACCCTCATCAAATACTGATTAACCAAAGTAGAATTATATCCAGATTTATGCTAATAAAAAAAATTAATAGCCTACCACCTACTAAATATATTTTCTTTTTTCTACTAAATACGTTTTAAAATAATATGTTTAAATTCATATGCATAATTTATTTTTAAAGCTTCTAAACTATAAAGAACATTTTGATCATGTTTGTAGTACATGATATTTTGTAAACCTATTTTGCAATCAGCTGACTTATAATGTTTTTACAATAAGACAGTCCTTAATTCTTAGTATCTATAAGAAGCATTATTGTGTATGTTTTTATGTTTTTAGAAGTGATAAAATTGAAATTTATCTAAGCTCTGATTGAAGCAGGCAACAAAGACTAATAAATGAATTAACTTTACAATGACTTTTTTTTCTATTTTGTCTCTTCTCGTACATGTCTGCAGAGCTGAATTTTTATATAGGGTGTTGTGTTAGATAGGTTGCACTTACATGTTCTTTTTATAAATATTTAAATATTTCAACTGAGCAGACATACCTTTGCAATCAGAAAGTAGGACAAATGTCTTTTTCAATTAAAAAAAATTACAGCAATTTACTTATGAGAAGTTTCCAAGGCTTAGCCAAAAATATGTGTTTTAAAGTCTATGGATACAGTAGAAAATAGGAGACATTATAGTAGTGGTAGTAATTGCTTGGCCAAGGTAGAAAACAAGCCGAGGTACTAAGTCAGCATAGTGGAAAAGTAGTCTGCCAAAGCAGCAAAAGTTTAAGGCAACAATTCTTAATTGAAATTTAAGACTTATAAAGTCATTTTGATAGTTACAAAAATTTAAAACTTACAAGGTAATGCAAACAAAAATGTACAAAGAAGCCAAATATACTAAGTTTACCACAGTCATCTTGTAATTGGCATTTATCTTAAATTATAACATCAGTAACATTTATAAATTTTTAAAAATAATGTATATGAATGTTGGCCACGTGTGGTGGCCCATGCCTGTAATCCCAGAACTTTCAGAGGCCAAGGCAAGCACATTGCTTGAGGCCAGGAGTTCGAGACCAGACTGAGCAACATGGCAAAACCCCATCTGTACTAAAAATCAGACTGGAGTGGTGGCGCGTGCCTGTCGTCTCAGGTTCTTGGGAAGCTGAGACACAAGAATTGGTTGAACCCAGGAGGTGGAGGTTGCAGTGAGTCAAGATCAGGCCACTGCGCTCCAGCCTCAGCAACAGAGCAAGACTATCTTAAAAAACAAAGAAACAAAACAAAGCAAAAAAGGAGTATATGAATCAAACATTTTGAAAGATAGAAGGTGATTCAAAAAGACAGTCATGAATTATATGTGATAATTTAAACTGACCTTGACCATATCTGAGCTATCCAACAACTTTACCTCCTTGAAACTCAAAGTAAAGGCCAACTAGTAAGTGCAAAATTACTTCTGAAAATTAAGTAGAGATGTCACAAAATATACTACAGTTCATAAAGTTTACTTGTAGAGGACTCTTTTACATTCTACACCTAAAGTTAATCTTTTTTTAGGTAATCTTATTTTAGGTAAGGATTTAATAAGCTTGATTGCTTCATTTCTAATCCTTAATTATATTAAAAAAAAAAGTGAGGGTGGTATATATGCATTAGCACATTGACAGGAAGAAGTGACAACTGATAGAGACCAGGGCAACAGAAAATGACAAAAGGCAGAAAACAATCCCTAAACAAAATCTATGGGGCCATTTAGTGTAAAAGCAAATATCTCTAGACTCAATTGTAATACCTGATAGTATAAACACTTTGCAGTACAGCATCATTCAAAATGTTGTACTTAGATATGAAAAAAAATGTATTCCTTTCGATTTTATTGAGAGTGGGTATATACTTTCATCTCAGTTGTTACAAAATTGCCCTATGGCCTACAACTTTCTCTATGCTTTTTAGTTATATTAATTCATTTATATGAAAACTCCAAAGCAGTGAGGTTTTACTAAACATTGAGGAGAAACACAATGATTCTTGATGGTCCCTTTAGTTAGTAAAATAATTGCTTTGAAAAAACAATTATGCCATAACGAGAACATAATTTTTCCATTAGAGAGGTTAGATGTCAATTTCCAGCTTTGTCTCCTTTGTGTGATTTTCAACTTATCTCTAAATTTTAACTTCTACATATATGAAATGTGGGCAACAATAACTGTTTCATTGGGATATGGTGAGAATTAATGAGCTTAATACAATGCTTTACATCTACTAATTGTTAATGTCAACTCCACTTTCTTTTCTTTGTTTTTTTCCTCCTTTCATTTTTTCCCCTAAGAATGTAAGGGAAACTGCTTTTCTTAAAATAGAAAAAAAGAATATTTAAGGTATAAAGATGTTCAAATCCATATAAATACTTTCTCTGTTAAATAAACCAGTCTGACAGTTGTAAAATAAAAAGAATAATAATTAACTAACTATAAGAGTGTTTACGGTAATAAAAATTATATTTTATTAAAAATGACAATTACATGGATATAAACATTGTAGATTTTGGTTAGTATAGTGGTCTTCCATATTTTTACTTAATCTGCTTGTTCTTCTAAGTTTTCTGGGGAATGTCACTGATATTATTTGTGCATTTGCAGTGTTTCCCTAGGTAGGATTTGGCCTCTTTCATTATTTGTAAGAGGCTAATCAGGGTCAAAAGATAAAGAAGAAGTATGGAACGTGATCAGACACACTGCTACAAAGAGATAAGAATGATTTAGAGAGTATTCTAAGGGCAACCTTAAAAGAAAAAAAATATGGGACCAAGAATGCTAAAGGGGGGATATATTTAGTTCAAAATACACACAAAAGTTAGATATTAAAAAGAGTTTTTAGAAAAACAAATCAGAATTTTAGAATGTAAACCTGTTTCCAACATACATTAAAACCTCATTAAACACTCTGAAAAACAGCTTAAATTTTTCAATGCATCTAAGCTGTAAACAATATATATATCAAAAGTAAGAAAAGAAAACTTTGATTTTAAGAACTCTCAATTTTTACGACTCATTAAAAAGCAATAAATGAGAACTTAGAGCTTTCATACAACAATAATTTTAAAGATTTTTTTCATATAGATTTTACATAGAACTAGAGAGCATGACTTTATGTGTTTTAGTAAGTTATAGCAGGATGTTTTCCCTTTTATTCACTCCTATTATATTTGTTGTTTATAAAAGAATATAGTGAGAAAAAAAGAAATAATCTCAACATTATTAATGACCAATCTGCTTGATTTACATATTTTATTACAAACTTGGAAGACTTCTGTGTAACTCTATAGATATGTGTTCAGAATTTATAAATATAAACATAAACATAATAGCAACTCAATTATAAACATAATAGTAACTACATATAATTACTACTATTGTATATGAATGATCTAATGAAACAATGTTTCATGAAATTCATTCATGCTGTGTATTAAGGTAGGTGTTTTTTCTTTTTTTCTCTCCCTGATATATTCCTGAGCCATAGGTATAATACAAGCACACACGAATCTGTAAAATGGTTCTCTGGCCTTATTGTGCATTTTCATGCTTCCACCAGCAATCCAGTTGCTGCAAATCCTTGCCAGTATTCAGTGTGATCAGCCTTTTTTCAGTTATTCTATTGGCATCTGATTTTTTTTTATTGTTTTAAATTTTCATTCCCCCAATGACTAATTATGTTGATAACTTTTGTTTTTGTTTTTGTTTTTTTTCTATTGGCTTTGTGTTATTTGATGTATCTTCTGTCAGGTATCTGACATTTTCATCATTTTTATTTGGTTGATTGCCTTAAAAATGTGTAGGGACATTTTATATGTTATAAAAATAAATAATTTATATATTGTAAATATTTTTCCCTTTCTGCGGCTTGTATACCCATTTTTTTTTATTGAAAATCTTTGTCAATGGACATTATAAGATTATTATTTTAAATTAATGGACTTCACTTTGAACAGTTTTAGTTTAAAAAAAAATGTTGATTGGAATACAGAGTTTTCATACACTCTCTCATCTCCAATATTCACATGAAGTGCTATTTCTTACCTTCTCTTTGGCCTCAAAAGACTTTAGATAAATAATAGACATGTTTTTCCAGGCTTCATAGAACTGTCACGTGATAATTTTCTCAGCTTAACTGTATATATTTAAATATATATGAATATTTAAATTCAAGTTGGAGTTTACTATTATACTTACAACATTGGTTCAGGTTGTAGTCGACTAACTAACTTTACTAAAGATTTCCATGAGGGTAATGAATGTTTATTTGATGATGAATCAATTTTTTGTTTTTTGGTTTTTTTCCAGTTAACTATGCTCTTTTAGTAGGAAATCTTGGATAGGAGAAGGAGTAATTGCTAGGATTTAGTCATCAAATCTATTTCTCTATCTTTCACAATTCAAATTACTAAATAATGCTGACTAGCTAAAAATTTGTAAAGCAATGTACTTATACCTAATACAGCTATTTTTAATTCATTATTTTATGTTAAAAGTTCAAGAAGGGAGAAACCAGCTGGTAATATTCACTTATAAAATCACATAAAATACATTGGTGTTTAAGCTGACTACAAGATTAAGATGAGTCAACCAAGTAATGAGTCCACTAAAGTTGTTACAATAATCATACAGTTATTAAGAGAATACTATTTCCATTTACACAGTTCTGTAGTCACAATTTATTCTTAAATCTGTAGTCACAATTTATTCTTAAATATGCAACTAAAGAATTTGTTTTACCACTTACACTATTTTAATTTTAAAACAATATGTTCTTGAACAATAGTCATGAAAAGAAATGAAAGCATAGTTTCCCTCTTGGCAGTTACAGAGATGTTTATGTATAACAATAACATTAACTGGTAACATCAAAAATGTTAACTTTCCAGTATAGAGACTGGACCATTTTAAGAAGTAGTATGCTGTCCTTTATTGTAGGTATCAATTTACCTTCAAAAATGGCATAAAACATATTTCTTAATTGGAAAATTTATTGAAAAACATGACTGTAACGTTTCTTCAACCTTTACTCTTTTTATATTATTTTTGAAATCTTAGTATGCCAGGAAAAATTGATTCCACCATTTGCCACTGGGATCTAATTGACTTTTTGTTTTATCATATTTTGTCATTTTTTTGGCAATGATTTACAGACAACAATAAAGTGATAGCAAAAATAACATTATTAGACATTTTAATAACAATTTATCTTAGCAGATTTCCTTGTATCATGTAAATTTTGGTTCATCAAAAATATCAATATGAATAGTCATTATTACTTTAAACAAAATAAGATGATCCAGGATCTTGCTGCAAAGGATTGCATTATGAAGTCTTTTTTTTATTGAATAGGCAACAAGATGATGAGATAATAATTCATTTTGTATAAAAAAATATACAATTTTCTTGTCTCTACTTGAGTTTAAGGCAATTTAAGATGTTGACATCTGAAGAGTCATAGTTTAAGATTTAGCATATGAAATAAATGTTGCCATCATCATTAGAGTCTAGAGTGCTACTATCTTTCTCTTTGCATTCATCTTCTGGTTTGTCCAATTATGAAATATATTCATCTACTCTTTTTTATTTGACATTGTAGACAGAAAATGAAAAAATTTGAATTATAAGTTATTTTCAATAAAAACTAAGAATGGAATGCAAATTTACAGTGCCTCCAAACTTCTTTATAGATCCTTGAAGAGTTGTTACAATACTTGTGATCACACCATAAAAAACACATTTTTTGAAAAATAATTTACTCAATTGTATTAGCCTTCTAGAAAATTCCAACATACAAATATTCTTATTATTCAGTCTCTTACGGCATAATTGATTATAATTAAGTAATAGTAAATAAAAGTAAAATAATACCTAGATAAACATGGCATCAAAATATTTTAAGATATAGAAAAAAACAGAGCGCTGCTCCCACTAATCTGGAAGCACTCAACCTCTCCAGTCCACCTGGGGCATAACCTTCAGATACCAGATGATAAAGCTGTAGACCTAATCCCAGTCCCCAGGGGTTAGAGCATGTAGCACAGGAGTGCAAACTTAGCCTTGTCCCCTAAAAGCATCTAGAAGTGAAGCCATTCAAGTATACCCAACTTGCAACATACTCAAACCCTCATGAAATATAACAGTAAAGATAATAAAAACAAACAAAAAACAACATGTAAAGGACAACAACCTCAAAGAATGAAGGAACATCAGCCTTCACAGATTAGAAATAATCAGCACAAGAATTCTGGCAACTCTAAAAGCCAAAGTCTCTTCCTACCTTCAAATGATCACACTAACTTCTCAGCAAAGGATTTCAGCCAGATTGAAATGGCACATATGTCAGATATAGAATTTAGAATCTGGATTGCAAAGAAGCTTATTGAGATGGGACAGTAGGTTGAAACCCAATTCAAAGAAAACAGTAAAATATCCAAGAGTTGAAACACAACATAATCATTTTTAAAAAGAACCTAACTTTTGGAAATTAAAAAAAAAAATTACTACAAGAATCTCAAAATACAATTGGAAGCATTAATGACAGAATAGACAAAGCTAAGGACAGAATCCTAGAGTTTGAAGAATGCTCCTTTGAAGCATGATAGGCAGGAAAAAAAAACAAAAACAAAAACAAAAGAAAAAAGAATTTGAAAAAAATAAACCAAATCTCCAAAAATATGGGATTATGTGAAGAGATCAAGCCTATAATACATTGGCATTCCAAAGAGAGAATGAGAGAAAGTACAACTTGGAAAACATATTTGAAGTTACAGTCTACAAAAATTTTCCCAATTTTGCTACAGAGGTCAACATGGAAATTCAAGAAATTCAGAGAACCCTATGAGATATTATGCAGGATGACCACCCTTAAGACACATAGTCATCAACTTCTCCAAATGCAATGTGAAAGAAAAAAATCTTAAGAGCAGTTAAAGAAAAGGGGCAGATCATTTACAAAGGGAATCCCATCATACTGACAGCAGACTTCTTAGCAGAAATTTTACAAGTCAAAAGAGATTGGGGACAAAATTCCAACTAAGAATTTCATATTCCACTGATACAGTATAGCTTTGTCCCCACCCAAATCTCGTTTTGAAGTCCCATGTGTCATGGGAAGGACCTGGTAAGAGGTGACCGAATCATGGGGTAGGTCTTCCTTCTGCTGTTTTTGTGATAGTGAATACTTTTCATGAGATATGATAGTTTTACAAAGGGGAATTTCTCTGTACAAGCTCTCATCTCTTGTCTGCTGCCATGGGACACATGCCTTTCACCTTCTGCCAGTACTGTGAGACCTCCCCAGCCATGTGGAATTGTAAGTACAATAAACTTCTTTTTCCTGTATAAATTACTCTGTCTTGAGTATGTGTTTTTCAGCAGTGTGAAAACAGACTAATACAGTAAATTGGTACCAGGAGTGGGGCACTGCTGAAAAGATATTTAAAAATGTGGAAGCGACTTTGGAACTGGGTAACAGGCAGGAGTTGGACCAATTTGGAGGGCTCAGAGAAAGAAAAGAATATGTGGGAAACTTTAGAACTTACCAGAGACTTGTTGAATGGCTTTGACAAAAATACTGATAGTGATATGAACAGTAATGTCCAGGCTGAATTGATCTCACATGGAGAAAAGAAACTTGTTGAGAAATAGAGCAAAGGTGAGTCTTATTACCTTTTAGCAAAGAGACTGGTGACATTTTGTCCCTGCCTTAGAAATTTGTGGAACTTTGGATGAAATTGAGAGACACAATTTAAGGTATCTGGTGGGAGAAATTTCTAAGCAGCAAAGCATTAAAGAGGTGACTTGGGTGCTGTTAAAGACATTCAATTTCCAAAGGAAAACAGAGCATAAAAGTTTGAAAAATTTTTAGCCTGAGATTGCTATAGAAAAGAAAATCTCATTTTCTGAGGAGAAATACAAGCTGGTTGCACAAATTTGCAAAAGTAATAAGGAGCTGAATATTAATCATCAAGCCAATGGGAAAAATGTCTCCAGGGCACAATAGACCTTTGTGGCAGCCCCTCCCACCACAGGCCCAGAAGCCTAAGAGAAAAATGTGGTTTTGTGGGCCAGGACCAGGGTCCCCATGCTGTGAGCAGCCTAGGAACTTGGTGCCTTGTGTCCCTGCTGCTTGAACCATGTCTAAAAAGAGCCAAGATACTCCTCGGGCCATGGCTTCAGTGGGTGCAAGCCCCAAGCCTTGGCAGCTTCTACTTATCGAGCTTGTGGGTGCACAGAAGTCAATAATCTGGATGTCCAGGCAGAAGTTTGCTGCACAGGTGGTTCTCTCATGGTGAGCCTCAGCTAAGGCAGTGTAGAAGGGAAATGTGGGGTTGGAGGCCCCACGCAATGTTTCTACTGGGTCACCACCTAGTGGAGCTGTGAGAAGAGGGCCATCTTCCTTCAGACCCCAGAATGGTAGATCCACTGACAGCTTGCGCCATATGATCATAAATGCAAAATTTTCAACAAAAAACTAGCTAACTAAATCCAGCAGCACAACATGTTAATTCACCATGATCAAGTAGGCTTTATTCCTAGGATGCAATATTTGTTCAACATAAACAAATCAATAATAGTATTCACCACATAACAGAATTAACAACAAAAGACACATAATTATCTAAAGAGAGAAAGAAATGACTTTGAAAAAAATTAGTATCTCTTCATGCTAAAAAAACTTTAACAAGTAAGTCATGGAAGTAACATAGCTCAAAATAATAAGAGCCATTTATGACAAACCCACAACCAACATTATGCTCAATGATCAAAAGCTGGAAGCATTCTCTTTAAGAACTAGAACAAGGTAAGAATGCCCATTATCACCACTCCTATTCAATATAATACTGAAAATACTTGTCAGAGAAATTGAACAAAGAAATAAAAGGCATCCAAATAGGAAGGGAGGAAGTCAAAATATCTCTTTGCAGATGATATAATTCTGTACCTAGAAAATCCTATAGACTTCTCCAGAAGACTTCAGGACCTGATTAAAATTACTTCAGTGAAGTTTCAGGATACAAAACCAAGTACAAAAATAGTAGTATTTCTACACAACAATAAGATCCAAGTACTGAGCCAAATGAAGAATGAAATCCCACTTACAATAGCTCCCAAAAGAAGAAGAAATACAGGAGGGTGAAATATCTGTACAGTGAGAATTACAAAACACTGCTGAGAGAAATCAGAGATGACATAAACAAATAGAGAAAACTTCCTTTCTTGTGAATAGGAAGAATTAATATACTTAAAATGATCATATTCTCAAAAGCAATTTATAGATCCAATGCTATTTCTACTGTACTATCATTGACATTAATAGAAAGAGAAAAAATATTCTGAAATATATATAAAACAAAAAAATAGCCAGAATCGCCAAAGCAATTCTAAGCAAAAAGAATAAAGCTGGAGGCATCATACTACCCAATTTCAAACTTTACTACAAGACTACAGTAACCAAATAGCATTGTATTGGTACAAAAACAGACACATAGACCAAGGAAGAGAATAGAGAATGCAGAAGTAAAGCCACACACTTACAACTACCTGATCTTTGACAATGTCAATAACAAACAATGGGGAGAGGATTCCCTATTTAACAAATAGTGCTGGGATAACTGCCGAGTCATATGCAGAACACTAAAACTGGAGCCCTTCTTTTCACCATACACAGAAATCAACTAAACATGGATTATAGACTTAAATTTAAGACCCGAAACAATAAATCCATAGAAGAACCTAGGAAATACTGTTCTGAAAATCGGCCTTCACAAAGGATTTGTGATAAGTTCTGAAAAGCAATTGCAACTCCTCCAATTGTGAATTTGCTGATTTTGTCAACAAAAATTTATAAGTGATATTGAACTAAACTATACAGCTTCTGCACAAGAGAAACTATGAACAGGATAATCAGTCTACAGAATGGGAGAAAATGTCTGCAAAGTATGTATTCAATGAAGGTGTAACATCCAGATTCTGTCTTTTTTATGGATGCATTGTATTCCATGGTGTATATGTGCCACATTTTCTTTACCCAGTCAATAATTGATGGGCATCTGGGTTGGTTCCATGTCTTTATTATTATGAACAGTGCTGCAATAAATGTACATGCACATGTGTATTTGTAGTACAATGATTTATAATCTTTTGTTTATATACATAGTAATGAGATTGCTGGGTCAAATGGTATTTCTGGTTCAAGATCCTTGAGTAATCACCACACTGTCTTCCACAATGGTTGAACTGACTTACATTCCCACCAACAATGTAAAAGTGTTCCTATTTCTCCACATCTTCTCCAGCATCTGTTGTTTCCTGACTTTTTAGTGATGACCATTCTAACTGGCATGAGATAGTATCTCATTGTGGTTTTGATTTGCATTTCTCTAATGACCAGTGATGATGAGCTTTTTAAATATGTTTGTTGGCCACATAAGTGTCTTCTTTTGAAAAGTGTCTGTTCATATCCTTTGCCCATTTTTTGATGGGGTTGTTTTTACTCTTGTAAATCTGTTTTAGTTCTTTGTAAATTCTGGATATCAGTCCTTTGTCAGATGGAGAGATTGCAAAATTTTTCTCCCATTATGTAGGTTGCCTGTTCACTTTAATAATAATTTCTTTTGCTGTGCAGAAGCTCTGTAGTTTAATTAGATGCTGTTTGTCAATTTTGGTTTTTGTTGCAATTGCTTTTGTTGTTTTAGTCATGGAGTCTTTGCCCATGCCTATGACCAAAATGGTATTGCCTAGGTTTTCTTCTAAGGTTTTTATGGTGTTAGGTCCACGTTTAAGTCTTTAATCCATCTTGACTTAATTTTTGTATAAGGTGTAAGGAAGGGGTCCATTTTCAGTTTTCTGCATATGGCTAGTCAGCTTTCCCAACATCATTTATTAAATAGGGATTCCTTTCTCCACTGCCTGTTTTTGTCAGGTTTGTCAAAGATCACATGGTTGTTGATGTGTGGCATTATTTCTGAGACCTCTGTTCTGTTCCATTAGTCTATATATCTGTTTTAGTAACAGTACCATGCTGTTTTTGTTACTGCAGCCTTGTAGTATAGTTTGAAGTCAGGTAGCATGATGCCACCAGCTTTGTTCTTTTTGCTTAGGATTGTCTTAGCTATACAGGTTCTTTTTTGGTTCCATAGAAAACTTGAAGTTGTTTTTTCTAATTATGTGAAGAAAGTCAATGGTAGCTTGATGGTGATAATATTGAATCTATAAATTACTTTGGTCAATATGGCCATTTTTACAATATGGATTCTTCCTATCCATGAGCATGGAATGTTTTCCCATTTGTTTGTGTCCTCTCTTATTTCCTTGAGCAGTGGTTTGTAGTTCTCCTTGAAGAGGTCCTTCACATCCCTTGTAAGTTGTATTCCTAGGTATTGTATTCTCTTTGTAGCAACTTGCAATTGGAGTTCACTCATGATTTGGCTCTCTATTTGTCTATTATTAGTGTTTAGAAATGCTTGTGGTTTTTGCACATTGATTTTGTATCCTGAAACTTTGCTGAAGTTGCTTATTAGCTTAAGGAGGTTTTGGGCTGAGCTGAGGCTTTCTAACTACACAATCAGGTCATCTGCAAACAGAGACAATTTGACTTCTTTTTTTCCTAATTGAATTCCCCTTATTTCTTTCTCTTGCCTGATTGCCCTGGCCAGAACTTCCAATACTATGTTGAATAGAAGTGGTGAGAGAGGGCATCTTTGTTGTGTGCTGGTTTTCAAAGGGAATGCTTCCAGCTTTTGCTCATTCAGTATAATATTGGCTTTGGGTTTGTCATAAAAGCTCTTATTGTTTTGAGACAGGTTCCATCAATACCTAGTTTATTAAGAGTTTTTAGCATGAAGGGGTGTTGACTTTTATCAAAGGCCTTTTCTGCAACTATTGAGATAATCATATGGTTTTTATCAGTGGTTCTGTTTAAGTGATGGATTACATTTATTGATTTGCATATGTTTAACCAGTCTTGCATCCCAGGGTGATGCCACTTTGATCGTAGTAGATAAGCTTTTCGATGTGCTGCTGGGTTTGGTTTGCCAGTATTTCATTGAGGATTTTCACATCGATGTCATCAGGAATGTCAGCCTGATATTTTCTTATTTTGCTGCATCTCTGCCAGATTTAGATATCAGGATGATGCAGACCCCGTAAAATGAGTTAGAGAGGAGCTCCTCTTTTTATATTGTTTGGAATAGTTTCAGAAGGAATGGTAACAGTTCCTCTTTGCAGCTCTGGTAGAATTCAGCTATGAATTCATCTGATCCTGTGCTTTTTTGGTCGGTAGGCTATTAATTGTGGCCTCAATTTCAGAACTTGTTATTGTTCTATTCAGGAATTTGACTTCTTCCTGATTTAGTGTTGGGAGGGTGTATGTGTCCAGGAATTTATCCATTTCTTTTTGATTTTCTAGTTTACTTGCATAGAGGTGTTTATAGTTCTCTCAATGGTAATATGTATTTCTGTAGAATCAGTGGTGATCTCCACTTTATCATTGTTATTGTGTCTATTTGATTCTTCTCTCTTTTCTTCTTGATTAGTCTGGGTAGTGGTCTATCTATTTGTTAATCTTTTCAAACAACTAGTTCCTGTATTCATTGGTTTTTTTGAAGGGATTTTCATGTCTCTATCTCCTTCATTTCTGCTCTGATCTTAGTTATTTCTTGTCTTCTGCTAGCTTTTGAATTTGTTTACTCTTGCTTCTCTAGTTTTTTTAGTTGTGATGTTAGGGTGTCAATTTTAGATCTTTCCTGCTTACTCCTGTGGGTATTTAGTACTATAAATTTCCCTCTAAACACTGCTTTAAATGTGTTTCAGATATTCTGGAACATTGTGTGTTCATTCTCATTGGTTTAAAAGTACTTATTTTTTTCTGCCTTAATTTTGTTATTTACCCAGTAGTCACTTAGGAGCAGGTTGTTCCGTTTCCATGGAGTTTTTCTGTTTTGAGTGAGTTTCGTAATATTGAGTTCTAATTTGATTGCACTGTGGTCTGGGAGACTGTTTCTTATGATTTCCTTTCTCTTGGATTTGCTGAGAAGTGTTTTACTTCCAATTATGTGGTCAATTTTAAAATAAATGTGATGAGGTGCTGAGAAGAATGTATATTTTGTTGATTTAGGGTAGAGAGTTCTGTAGATGTCTATTAGATCCTCTTGGTTTAGAGCTGAGTTCAAGTCCTGAATATCCTTGTTAATTTTCTGTCTCACTGATCTGTCTAATATTGACAGTGGGGTGTTAAAATCTCCCACTATTATTGTGTAGTAGTCTAAGTTTTTTGTAGAATTGACTATCTTTTGAGGATTTGTCTTTCAAATAAAAATAAATCACATATGCACCATAGAATACAAACAAAAGAAGCAGATAAAAGTAAATAAATTTATATTATAATGGATAAATATTCAAAAACAACCTTAGGCTAAATTTTAGAGACTATAAATTTTTGAACCATTCAGAAAAATTTACAGTTTCTATGTAATATTTAATTTAAAAAGTGTAATAAGAATACATTTGAGACAGATTTTTAGCAACAAATAGTGAAGAAAAAGTTTTATTTGCTGATTGATTCATTCATTCATCTTCAAGTGTTTATTTCTTTGCATATCACTACGATGTACACTCTGGGGAAGTATATCGACTGCTTTGCCCTCATGAATAAAATTCTATTTTGTATGTCTAATGGTATATAACAAACTACCACAGAAATTAGTGATTTAAAATGTAATTTTATTTTGCTCAGGGTTTTATGAAGCAAAAAAAAACAAAAACAAAAAAACAAAAAAAAAAACGGGGTTGGGGACACGCTTAACAGTGCAGTTTGGCATCAGCTGGGTTGGCTCGGGCCAGGGCATCTTCTTTTAACACAGCTTATTCAGTCATGTGTCTGACATCTTGGAGCTTTTTGGCTTCTCTTTTTCCACAGGTTATCTCATTTTTTAGGGCCTTTTCTTGTGGCTTCAGTTTCTCATACTGTGTTTGTTTCAGGGTAGTTATATTTTCTAAACAGCAGCCGGGTTTTCTCAGAATGTTTCAGGAGAACTGGACGGAGGCAGCAACCTTTCTTAAGACCTACCCTTGAAAGTCTCTTATTGTTATTAACCACATTCTTTTTAACCAACTCAGCCCACCTGTACATGATTTTCCTACTTTTAACATGGAACCTTTTATGTTCTTGAAAGCCCTATGATCCCTGGTAAACTTAAATGTTTGTCACCCTATATATTCTCAACCTAGCTACTAAGGCTAGCCTAGATTCAAGGGAGATGAGTGGAAAAATATCTGTGACACATTTAAGCTACCCCAGTCTTTTATATGATTACAAATAAGATTTCTTACACATGCAAGATACACCTTTAGGGCAACTACTCCAGAGTCGGAGTTCAGGCTCTCATCAGTTAGATGAGATCCAAGTAGGAATAAGGCTCTTTGGCATCACTTCCTCATGTAAGGTTTTTCTCAATCAAACTTCTTGAATTCAGAGACAGGAAGCATGCTCCTCCCACACACTCAGCTTACAATGCTTCAATAAAGAGGAAAACTGCAAAAAACACTCATGCTTTTAAAAAATGGAAAAGGGAGATACCAAACACATAGTGAGCCATAATAGTTCCTAAATTTGGCCAGAAGCATGTGGTCATGTCCTTGCCTAGGACTCATTCTCTGGAATGGCTCCCAGGATCTTGGGATCCTTCCTCAGGGCTCTTGAATTCACCCTTTGAGTCATCCCTTTATTTCCTTGAGAAATACCCCATGTTTACAACTGAGTTTCTTTTTACAAAGTTGGAAATTACTCTTCATTTGGAACATTATCTCTTTCAATCCAAGCTGGAAAAATTCCGTTAAAAATTGTGTCACTTTCCTATGTATCAAATTATAACCCACTCCACTACACAAAAGTGACACTCATATTTCTTTATCAGATTGGCTTTTTAATACCTTGGACTAAGTTTTAGAGTGTTGCACTTAAGATACTTAGAATTATTTTTTCTTGTTCATAGGGTCTACAAATCATGTCATTTAGATTCAGAGAAAACTTTTCATCTAGTAGAGATGGTCTATGAGGCACATCCTTAAGAATCTTACAGGTTATACTGAGCAAGGACATATATCATTCTGAAGTCTCACTACAGGGTTTTAAAACCATAGCATTTAGAGTTTTATCCTGTGACCATGCTTTACTAGTAGACCCTGAATTAGATATTTTTCCTGAGCCCAGATAATTTTGCCTGTAGAAGGAACTAAGGATGA
Source organism: Cheracebus regulus (assembly GCA_963574635.1). Classification (NCBI taxonomy): domain Eukaryota; kingdom Metazoa; phylum Chordata; class Mammalia; order Primates; family Pitheciidae; genus Cheracebus; species Cheracebus regulus. The sequence goes on along the minus strand of CAUYQU010049947.1, from coordinate 54,256 downwards.
GAGCTTTATTTTAGAACCTAGCAAATATTTTCTCCTTTACGTGGCCCAGATTCTGCTTGAAAACTGAAAATGCAATTTCTTTTTGCTTTGTCTATATTATACCATATGCAGCTAAAATAAACAGTTTGGCAGTTTCAACAATGTGCCTGAAAAGTCTCATAGCCAAATATTAAAGTATATTAGACACATTTTCTATTCATCTTATTTTCATAAACAACAATGCTGCCAAACTTACCTCTACTACACAAAAGTGTTAACTTTTTTGGTAGACTTCAATGCTGATTTCATCACTGTCATTCAGATTATCAATAACAACTTGCACTAACAACAAGGATGGACAGAAAAGTCTTTAAATTCGGTAATTGTTTCATTTATTCATTCCCCAATCATTTTTGAAAGTTTATCATCTACAAAGCCCCACAGTAAATACTGTATGTAGGTGATGTGATAAACTATATTTGGGTCTTGAACATCTAAATCAACATGACATGAATTAAAATGTGGTAAATGCTGAATATGATGTATAGGTGAAGTTTTAAAGGGGTTTCAGAGAGAAGGTTTGTGTTTTGTTTCATTTTTCTTTAGTCTGTTTCCTGGCTCAGTTTTGACTTGGTGCTACAAAGATCGGGGACAAGAATTCCAAGTCAGCAGAGAATTTATTTCAACAAGAAACAGAAGTGGGTTTGGGAAACATGACTCTGTTACTTTGGGTAGATCACAGAAATGAGGGAAAGGAATGGGAAATAACTCAGTCAAGAAATGAAGCCAGGGCTATAAATGTTAGGCTAATGATTTTAGAATTTTTTTTTTTCCTATAGAAAATGGAAGGGCATTATTGCTGTTTTTATTGTTGTTGTTTTTGTTACTTTTAATTTGTTTTTATAAAGATTAACTTGGAAATGCAGGATGGACTAGAGGAAACAGGTCAACAGTTAGGAGTGCTGGCTTCATTTTTGAAGCAACATCTGAATGCCTGTAAGAGAATATTGGCAGTGGGAATGGAGAGAGTGAGGCAGATCTGATAGATTATTAATTAAGCCTTCACTTTAATTCATTATCATTTTTTTCACTATTATTATCTCTCTATCCATCTAAATGAACAATTCCTCATTATATGTAATTTTGCTGGAACTAATGGCAAATGCAGTTCATAAATTCACCTTGTTGTAAAAATGTAAATATGGAGAGTTAGTTTCAGAATTTCTTGGATCCAGAATGCTACTTTAGTTAAAAGAATTTATCAATCCATTTCCAGTTATTCAGTTGCTAATGAATTTCTGAAGAGAGCAGCATTCAGATCAAGGAGATGGTGGTTGAAGTCTTCTGGAAAACACTGCCGCTTATTGTTGACTAGAATCAAGATGCAATTAATCATGCTTTTGACTTACCCCTGAAAGTTACTGTCACTTCCAGTGACTTCAGTGTGAGTAATGTAAGGTCATCTTAGACAGTTTTGAAGTAGATTACTTTTGCATTTGGACGTATCCAAAGGCTAAGAGTATCTTAATTTATTTTAAATACATCTTATGAAAGGAAATGCACTTATTCAAATGACTTTCTCTTTATTTCCAGTCTTTGCTTATATATAATTTTCTTACATAAAGAAAACAGATTTTCTCTTTTGGTCATCAAATCCAATGATAAGCAGCTCTTTATTAATGTATTGGCTTTTGCTTTGACTCACTCTACCTATTAAAACCAATATCTGAAAAAATTAATAATTCATCTTTAACATCCTACATCCAAAAGCTCTATTTTTAACATTCTGCCATAAAATCTGTATGTATAACTTTCAATGATAGCACAATATCTTCACAAATTTAGTCCGACACTGCAATAGAAATAACAATAAACTAAGTTTAAATTATGCAAATAAAATAACAATTAAATCACATAATTAAAAAAGCGTTGAGTATTTTTTTCTAATGGGTTGGCATGAATTAAATGGTTTTTAAAGACAGGAACAATTTTTTTTGAGAACAGAACATTCATTGCTTTCCAAAAACAATTTGAATTCATTTGGGAAGGTAAGTATGAGCTTAAAAATATTTATTTTTCCAGAACCTTTAAGAATTGATATTTACTCATCTGATAGGTAAAATTTGAACATTTTTAAAAATATGGTCTTTCATCTCTTTAAAAAGAATGTGCTATGCAAATATTCTATACATTTCTTTCTTTCCTCAGATATATCATTATCTGATCTCAAATTTTGTGTTTAAATTACCCAACATATACTTGAAACTAAAAACTATGTAGACATACACTGCCATTATTCTCAGTGAAAAACAAAGGAGAAAAACATGAAAATCAACGAACTACTGGAAATCATCCCAAATGATATTTAAAGAATGATAGAATTTGGAAAATAGAGTCACAACTGATGCTTATTTGGCTAAGGATCTGGATGGAGCTTGGAAATAAGAAATAAAAATGAACTAAGCCAAGTCACAAAGTATCTAAAACTAAATGAAACAGTACAAGCATGTGTAAGTGACATTTTTTGATGAGTGACATTTTAAGAAAAGTAGAAAAGCACACTCTTTTTTAGAATGTAAGATAGATAAAAAGCTTAAGATTTAATTACTCTTGAGAAATACAAGGCACAGCCAGTCACCCTGACTTGCCCTAAGACTGTTCATGTTTTTTTTTTTTTTTTTTTTTTTTTTTGTCGCTCAGTTAAGCATAAATTCATAGATTTCATGGTTAAAAGAGCCTGAGATTAGATGCTGGTTGCCTGCACTTAGTCCTGCCACTTCTTATCGGACCATCTGCTGTCACCTCAAAAAGCCAAGACTGTATAATCTTGGTAAACATACGAACCATTCCTGCATTTAATTTTGGTTGGAAGGAAGACCCCATTATGTGTATTGATTTTGAAGTGTCACTACCTTCTTTTGATGAATTCTCAGTACCTTATAGCAACTGACTGCCTTTCCATGAACATAATATTAAGTCTTAAAAGCATTTACTACACACTTCTTACATAAATGCTTAACAAAGTTCATGATCTTAGAAGTAAATCTAATTTGCATGAAAGCCTGCCTACGGGTTTTATTCACCTTCTGGATTTAAGTAGCATTTGTCATCTATGGACCCAAATGTGCTGGAGCTGGCACAGAGTTAGTGATAAGCAGAAGCAATCATTGCTGGTTGCTGAAACTACCAGTGCCAGTTTAGAACTCCTGAAAACTCTCTTGGCTTAAGAATGGATTTCACCTGACCATTGGAGCATGTGTGTGTCCTTGCAATGTGTCTATATGTGTGTTCTTGCAAGTGGGGGTTAGTAGTGGTAGGGTTGGGGAAAGCCAAAAGAGATCAAATAATCACAGCTATGAGAAAGGACATTTTAAAGAGGATGTACTTTCCCTAAAATCATTAGCTGCACATTTTATTTTACTCCATTCTCAATTTTATTAATTATTTAGAGAGCTGTCTGGGCTCTATAAATAGTAAAGCATACAGATTGAAGAAGCTTAGCAAACCTCACAGTATAGTCAAGCTAGTGAAAATAAAAGATAAAGAGAGAATCTGGAAAGCTGCCAAAGAAAAATGACACTCATATAAAATGCAATGGTAATTCTAAAGATGGCAGACTTTTCGTCCAAAACTATGGAGGACAAGGACGGCATAAAGACATTTTTAAAGTGCTGGGAGAAAAAAATTACCAACCCCAATAATACCCACAATAGCCAGTGAAATTATTCTTCTAGAATAAAGATGAAATAACACATTTTCAGATAAAATAAAACTATGACAATTGATTATCAGGATACTAGCTGCACAAAATAAACTAAAGGAAGTTTCAGGATTAAAGAAAATGATGCTAGTGAAAAATTAAAATCTTTAGGAATGAATGAAAGTATAAATGTAGCACAAACATAGGATAATATTCTTCTATTAATATCTTTAAATTACACATGACTTGTTTAAAACAATATAACATTGTCTTAAGATATTTATTATAAATAACATAAGAACTTTCACTTAAAAAATTGTGGGCTGATAGAAGTAAATCAAAACATATATTCTCATTTTTTTCTACATTTTAAAGAAGTGATACCATATATATTCTAAGTAAAATATTAAGAATTGAAGATAATTTTCTATACTGCCTAGTGAATTCTATAAGTAAATAATGTGTGAAAAGATGTAGCTAAAAAGAAAACAGATAAATTGAAATAAAGTTTTGATTCAATCCAAAGGAAGGCAGAAAAAGAGAGAAAAAAAAACCCCAGAAAAACAGTAGCCAATAAATAAACAAATGATAATAAAATGAAAGCTCTAAATAGAACTACTGGAAGCACATCGATATTTACATTAAATGCTAATGTGTTAGGCACTCTATTAAAGGCAGATGCTTTTAGAATGGGTACAAAAATCAAGGCCTAACAGTTAATGTTATCTATAAAAGGTGCTCTTTACATATAAATAAGTAGCTATGTTGGAAATCTATGGAGGAAAAAAGATACAGTATATAAATAATAAGTATAAGAAGGCCAGAATGTATATATTGTTGGATAAAATACACTTGCGACAAAGCACATTACAAAAAACACATTCCATAAAAGGTCCAATTCATAAAGAAAACATAACAATCATAAATATGTATGCACTTAACAGAGTCTCAAAATACATGCGGCAAAAATTATCAGGATTTTATGATCATAGAAGCAAATAGTAACTACTCCAAATGATTGCACATCAAGGCAAAAATATCAATGAATACATAGGGAATCTGGACACTATTTCTTATTTTGACCTAATTGATATTTGTAGAACATTATACATAATTGCAGAATATGAAATTCATTTCAAGGACTCATTGTACATTCAAAAAGATAAGTATATGTTAAATCATTAAAAAATAAGCAAATTTAAAAATTTTGAGATTAGGTAGAGTATGTTTTCTGTATACAGTGAAGTTAAATTAGAAATTTATTTACATTATTTGAAAAAACTCTAAATATTTGAAAATTAAAAAGCAAGCCTCAACATAATTTTTCCATTGAAGAAGAAATCACATGAAATATTACAAAATATATTGAAACAAATGAAAATGAAATCAAAACCTTTCAAAACTGAGATCTGCCCATAGAACTCCGATAGAGGAAATGTAAAGGTTTTGATGCATGTATTAGAAAACAAGTCTAGAAATAATGAACTAAATTTTCAGTTTAAGGAGCTGGAGATAAAAATAGTAAATTAAATTTAAAATAAGTAGAAGACAGAACAGAATAAAGATAAAAAAATCATAGGATGAACGGAGAACAAGTATATTATCATTTAAATAGATGTAGAAAAAGCATGTAATATGAATAAAAACAATTAATGATTAAGAAAACTCACTAACAAAAGTGTACAACTAATCTGCTCAAAGGTGAAATACTGAAATGTTTCCCCTGAGTTTGGGAACCAGATAAAGATGTGCACTTGCAACACATGTGTTTGATATTTTAGAGCATATATATTTATATATTTTATATAATATACATGGAATGTTTTATGTTTGTGTAAAATACATATATTTTATTTTGTGATATGTACTTTTACCACTTGTGTATGATATTTTATCGACATCTTGGTGCAATAAAACATAAAAAAGAAATAAAAGATGTAAAGATGAGAAAGGAAATAATAAAGATATTTCTATTTGCACTTGACAGGATTGTTTATATAGAAAGTTTTATTTAGACTCTAGAACTAAGAAGTAAAAAATAGAAATAAGGCAGAATAGAAGTTCAATATTTTTAAACTCAGTTGTATTTTTATATACTAACAACTATCATTTTAAGCTTAAAAAGCATATCCATATACAATTTTCTGAAGAAACCTAAACACTCTAGAATAAATTAACAGTAGTTGTGCACGATACTATAAAAACTATGTAACATTGCTGAGAGAAAGTAAAGAAAATATAAATTAATAGGGTAATAAAACATTGATTGACAGATTCATTATTAAGATAACATTTGTTCCAGAATTCACCTATGGATTCAAAGCTATCACTTTCAAAATATCACTATTCATTTTATAGAAAGCAAGAAAGTTATTCTAAAAAGTTCTATGATAATGTCAATGATTCAGAATAGAGAAATTATTAAATTTTGAAGATTTTAAAATGACCTGATTTCAAGAATTGTTTAACATTATCACAATTAAGAGTGTTATTTGCCTATTAAAATAGTCATATAGATTAGTAAAACGAGGGATTTCAGAAAAAGATACTCTTATTATTGTCAATTAATTTTCAACACAGATTACAAGGAAATTCAGTGGTAAAGTTTTTTTTTTTTAACAGATTGTGTTGGAACAACTGAACATGCATATAGAAAAAGTAAATTTTGACCCCTATTTCACAAAATGCATAAATATCAACTCAAAACTCTATTAAGCAGAGATCTAAATGTGAAGGTTAGAATAACGAAACTTCTAATAGAAGAGAAATCAGAAATCTTTCTTAACTCAGAGTATGAAAAGATTCCTTAGGACATAAAAAGTATGAATTAAAAAGAAAGCATTTAATTTTGTCAAAATTAATTTTTGTTTTGCTCTTGAAAGATAGCATAAAAAAGAGGAAAGGTAAGCTATGAAATGAGAGAAAATATTTACAATGACTATTTCAAACAACAAACTTTTATCCAAACTTATATCCATATGTAAATAGTCCTTATAACTCAATAATAGACAATTAAAAACAACCATAATTCAATGGGAGAAAGATATCACAATGTAGTACAATGGACATCTGTATCCAATGTAAATGGATACATTTTAACAGATGAAAACAACATTAGAAATCAGGGAAATGCAATTAAAACAACAAAGAAATATCTAAATAGTTGCTAAAATAGCTAAAATTTTAAAAGATCAAAAATACACAGTTTAATGAGTACATGGAACAAATGAAATATTCATATGCTACTAATATGAATATAAAATGGCATGACCACTTTAAGAACTGTTGGCAAGTGTTTGAGAAATTTAAATATACACCTACTATATAATTCAGCCATTCTACTACTAGGTATTTATCTAAGAGAAACACAAATATACAAATATATATCAACATAAATACTTGCATAAAGATGTTCATATCAATATTATTCACTGTAGCCAAAACCTGGAAACAATCTAAAGTCTTACCAACAAATGAATAAAAAAGCTGAGTTATGTGTATAGAGTGGAACACTCGTTAGAAATACAAAGGGAAGAAAAACTGTTACACATAGCGATAAATATCAATTTCAAAATTATGTGAATAAAAGAAGCAAGACAGAAACAAATATATGCAATACAATTTAATTTGTATATAATTCTAGAAAGTACAAACTGATTTATAGTGACAAAATGATCAATAGTTTTCTGGGCTTGAGACGAAGGGAGTCATACAAACTTTTAAGAAGAAAGAGTATTTTTAAAGGTGATAGATTCTTTAAATTGATTGTGGTAATGTCTTCATGGGCATGTACTTCTGCTAAAAGTCTTCAAATCACACAATTTCAATAGATATGGCACATAAACTTATACAGTATTTAAATCACAGGTCAATGAAATTAATTAAACAAAATTTTAAAACTTGAGTCTAAACCTCACTCATAGAGGAAAATGAACTGAGCCACATGAATGTAATCATAATAACACTGGGTAAAATATGAAAGCATTGTGTGATTGTTGTTGTGGAATATAACCATATTGTCCAAAATAAACCAGGCACATGCAGTGTATGAGGTCTTGTGCTCTACATTTGGTGAAACATGACAGAAAAATGGAAACTCTGAAAGTACTTCCCAGAAACATCGGTGACTTCACATGACTAAAAACTCCTCAGTCCTTTTCCTCAGATCTTGCACATGAACTAAGGGGCTAGAAATACACACATACCAAGTCCTTTAGAAATATACATATACCAGCTCATTAGTTGGTATACATATACATGGATATATGTATATTTTTCATATATATATGTATATATATAATTTTAATTTGTTAAAAAGAACTCTCTTATAGAAGATATATAGAAGATACATAGTTCTCTTATAGTAGAACTAGTTTTAATTAGTTAAGGAGAACTCTCTTACAGAAGATATATATATATAACTAATTAAGAGCTGGAAGCAAAATCACATGGCTGTCAAGAGGAAATATAGATTTCCAGGTAAACAAGATGGGGAAGTGATCATGGAAGAGCTGACACCATGCAGAGTTTGTAAAGACTGGTGAGGTACTAGGAAGCTTGAGACTGAATAATCAGACAAGAAAGCCATAAAGACTTATCAAAAGAAAATGAAGGTAACCAAGAGACTGGGTTCTGGAGGGAAGTAGGAGCTAAGGGAGAAAAGTTTCTGGGTGACTGTATTGCAGCTTCTGCTTGATTTATCTTTGCCAATATCTTCTGTTATTTATTTTTTAAATTTGTTGCATTTCAGAAATGTATTAACTATACCATTTTCAATTTAAAATGGGTGTATGGGCTCTGAAAAGTGATTCTGATATGCTCAACTAGGAAGCCTGATATTGGTAAAATTAGACTTTGCACGGGTATATTGTCTCTTGAATAACTCTATTATGGACTCAATAGTACCAACCAGTTAATCACTGAGGCTGAAACTGATTCACTAAGGCAGAGAGCAGCCAAGCAATGATGATTTAGATCAACCTTAGAAAGAGTTTTCAAAGAGCATTAGGCCCACGGATATCCTGTGGTCCAACAAACTTGCATTAATCCAACCAGCCCTTCACTGGGCCCTCAGTACTCTCAAGCATCCATGAAGTCGCCTGCTCTCTTTCTGTCCCTATTCACCATTGCAATGCTTCCCAGATTCCACCAGGCACTTCTCAGACAAACTAGACAAATTTGCTTTCTGCTTCACATAAGTAGAGGTTAGCAGTCCTAAATCTTACTCAATAAACTTGTCCAGTCTATTTTCAAAGTTCACTTGATTTATAAGAGAAGTCTTTTCTCTTGCCCAAGGTTAATTTGTTCCTCTCACTTTTCCTGACTTCCTTCAAGACTTTGTTTCACATGTTAACTATTTCACCTCTCTTTTCAGTTTTATGTTTTCTATTATCATTAAGTCCTTCAATGAACTCACACTGCTCTTACTTTTAAAAGGAAATGCAAGAGTCAAAAAAAAAATCAGAAAAACACCTTTTCTTCTAAATTGTCTTTTATTCAAATGTTTTAGAAATACAGTGCATTAGTAGAAATTTTGAGATTATGTAAGGCCAAAAGATCAGCAACTTATTGCCATTGAAAACAGTTTATTACTCCTACTCACAGTTCCAAAGAGAAGGGGGACACACCATTGTTAGCAGGCTTTTGATTGGCTAGTTGAGACAGAGATAGCAGGTTTAGGATAATTTCACCAGGCTCTGTGGTTCAGGGGTGCCAGGACTGTTCGTAGTAATCTGGCACCTGCCCTTGGTGATTAGAGCAGGTGGATAGTGACACAGAGCATATACACTCAGTGCAAAAGGTGATTGTGGTGTGGGCTCTGGATTCATTGGTTTGTATTTTAAAAACATGTCCCAGGAAATCTCTTCTAGAGAAGTGTGTGGAGGAACAATGAGAGAGGCAGGAAGCCAGGACAAGGTGACTTGGGTGTATTACCAGGTTGTCCAAAGCAAGGAGTATCTAGCATTTGCGTGGAGGGCAAATGTTAATGCACCATTTACAAAAGCAACTAACATGGTTAGTACATCCAGCTACTATGCCAAAACTTTTGTTCTCTTCAAGATGGAAGTTCTTGAAGTAGTTTTCATTTAGTATTTCTACTTCTTGCTTACTACTCAGCAAGAATAAATTTTCTCTGGGGTTTTATAAAGGCTTTGAAATTGATGTAAGGTCTTCAGTGAGTTTCTAAATGTCTCTTCAACTTTGTCACTGCTCATGCTCATAGCCACTAGCTTCATTCAGGCACTCATTATCTCTTGTCAGAACTGTCTTAATTGCCCTGTAAACATCTTCATGCATCTAGATTCCACCCTGTAAAACCTATACCCTGCCTTATCTAGCATTCTAAAGCACTCATCTCATGTCCCTCTTCATTATCTGTTATAGGATACAGAGCACAGGCCCCAGCCTCATAGTTTTCCGGTCTCTCTCCATCCACCTGATTGCCTTTCATGTGCTTTCTATACTTTAGCCACATTAAGTTATCTAAAACTCAAGAGCTAAACTTTGCCGTCATACATATAGAGTAGTCATGGTTAGCTTTTGTGTAGAAGACCACTCAGCACCCGTGGCACCACTACTCTTTTGTTAATGTAGTAGGCTGACTGCATTCATGGCCCTGATCTTCACTTCTCCCATCATAAGTGAACTCTGTCTCACACATTGGCCCTCAGATTCACTATGTGACATATAGCCAACCTCAGAAGCAGGGGCGAACACAGGGGAGATCATAAACTGCCCAGGTGACCCAAGGACTTGTGAGAAATTATTAACAATAAAATTAATAAATTGCTGCTGTATTAAGCCACTAATTTCTACTGTGGTTTCTTACACAATGATGCCTATCTGACAAACTAATTTTACATTGACTAGGGGTTCTTAAACACTGTGTGTTAATTATCTTTATGTGCCCAGTATTTGGCAGAAAGTAGCTGCTGAAATGTGTGATGAGCCAATCAATCAATCAATAAAATATTACTAATACCCACTCCTCCTCTTTCTTATTCTTTACTCCTAGTAATTTTTACCACCTGCATTTGATCCCTTTTAAAAGGTTTAAAAATAATAGATATGTTACTCCACTATATGAATCATAACATTATGATAAACATAGATTTTCATAAAAATAAATCTAAAGAAGTATTTGAAATCATCATTGGCAATTATTGTAAAGTCCAAGTACATGATATTATCGACAACCTGTGCTTATTCTAATGTCTTATTTTATAACTGTAATGACATTGCACATAAAGAAATTGTAAAATTCAAGATGGTGTTACCATTTGTGAAATGGCAAGACATTTTAAACTAAAATCATGAATAGATATGAATTTCCATGAATTTAACTATAGGCCCTATCCACCTTCAACTCCAATACCAGTTTATTTTATGGAAATTACAAGGAAAAAAATATTCAGGTGTTTCCTAGTAGTTCTCTTCACAAATTAACTTGTAATGATTCTTAAGAAGTTGCCCTTCAACATAATCTCTATTCTACTTTAGTTATTCAAACATTAGCCTCTCCTATTTTAATGAAATTTCAATAGAATTTTGAGCCCTTGTTGAAACATGCCATAAGATTACTAATGACAATTTTTAAGTTATCTAATCAGTCAAGCATTCAGCAATCCACAAATTTGGCTATGTTTATTATTGAGCTGCATAAGCCCCAGTGTATTATCATATATTTAATTTCTCAAATATTGTGACAGTATAAATAACATAGAAGGAAAAATGTTTTTCAGAAATACATAGAAGTTCAGTTTTCTTTTGTCTAACCGGTGTGCACTAATTCACACATATAGTAATTCAACAAATATTTCGAGGACCAAATATGTTTGAGCTTATGCCAGTGAAGGTAGAAAACACGTGAGTTTTGTGGAAAATAGAGATATTTAAATAATTACAACCCCATGAGTGCTAGTCTTGATGTACACAAAAGTTTTAAGGAACTGGAAGAGAGGTTAATGCATTTTTCTAAGGAAGTCCTCAAAAAAATAAATGGCTTTGGGAGTGGGTGTTCCAGGCTAAGTAGGATCTCACAGTAGACAAGATATAAAGGGCATTCTGAGATAGAGAGAATGGCGTATTTACAGTCATAGACACTGGGAAGTGTCTGCTTGTTCTTAGAAGAGTTCTCCTTGGCTATGGAGTCAAGTTTATATACCAGCAGCAGCAGCATTGCTAGGGAGTTTGTTAGAAATGCACATTCCCCGGACCCATCCCAGTCTTGCTGAGTCAGAGTCTGATGAGGCAGAAAAATCTGTGTTTAATAATGTTCCACATGCTTACTAAGCCTGTTAACACTCAAGAACTATGACCATTGGAAAGTAGATCCAAAGCATAACGTATATCAGGGTGTTTCATGATGCTCAGGGCAAAAATACCCCAAAGTTTCTGATCCAGCAGGTCTGGAAAAGCTTGAGAATTGCATCTCTAACATGTTCCCAAGTTATGTCAAGGCTGCAGATCCAGGATACATATTGACCTAGGGGTGTGAGTAGCTGATGTTGAATTTAAATGCCGTTTGAGGTCAGATTATGAAAGAAGTATGTGGGTGGTAGGCAGAATTTTAAGATGTCCTTTACAATTCCAGACCTTTGGTGTATACACCCCTTCTCCATATTATTCAATCAAGTACTATTCTCAGTACTATTTGTAGGATTTTAAAGGTGTAATTATGATCCCAAAAAGTTGAATTTTAAATAAAAATATTTTTCAGAAAGTTTGAAATAAATCAGTTGAACATATTAAATCTTGACCTAGATGTTGGAAAAGGAAGATGTTAGAGATTTATAATAAGAGATTGCCATGCTGTTGGAGGGTCTCAGTATCAAGGAATGCAGGTAGCTTCCAGAAGCTTGGCATCTGATTGTCTCAGTCGTACAATCACAAAAGACTATTTTTTTTTTTTGCCAAAACCAAGAATAAGATTGGAACTTTGTTTGATTCCTCCAGAGCCTCCAAGTATTAACTCAATTGGGCTGACACCTTAATTTCAGCCCTGTGATTCCCTAAGCAGAGAAGCCATCCATGACATGCCAGACTTCTGACCTACAGAAGTGTTATTGTTTTAAGTCACTAGCTTAGTGGTGACTTGTTACACAACAATTGAAAACAAATATAGACTATAAATGTCAGCCTTTAAATAGTTTGTATTTCAAGATCAATGCATAAAAATTGGAGAGTTACTAAATATTTTTAAGCAAAGGTAAGTTTTTTGGTTTGCTCTTTGGTTTTTTCTAGATAGGGTTTTGCTCTTAATCTTTCTTCCACTCAGGAGTCAGTGGCTTGATCATGACTCACCACATCTTCACTCTTTCAGGCTTAAGCGGATCCTCCCACCTGAGCCTTCCAATAAGCTGGGACTACAGGCATAAGCCACCATGCCTAGCTAATTTTTAAATTTTTGGTAGAAATGATGTCTCCCTCTGTTGCCCAGTCTGATCTTGAACTTCTGGGCTCAAGTAATCCTCCCATCTTAGCCTCCAAAGTTGCTGGAATTATAGGTGTAAGCCACTGTAGCCAGCCTACAGATATGTTTTTTTATACTTGATGTGAAAAAGGCTAAGTTTATGACCACAAGCAAAAAGGTTCAAAAACGTTTAAAGGAGGCAAAAGTGGAGCTGAGTAAGTAAGCTATAAAGCCATTATGAAGTAACTGACAAATATCTGAAGGTAGCAAGTAGCAATAGATATATCAGAAATAGTTAGAATTTTTTATTTTAGAGACGCAGTATAAAAGACAAGAGAGAGACGGGGAGTAGATAATTTCCAGGGTTTCTAGATTGGGTGAATCTCAAAGCCCAGTGAGAACAGGAGCTTTAGAAACATTAGAAGAGAACCTTAATGAAAGTTAAAATTAATAACAAATTATTATTATTGAAAGTTTTTGCACAGAGGAAATTAGGAAAAGCAAGACAAGTTAATTGTTTCCCCCAAAGTAGTAGTTTAACACAGATACAAAAATGATTTTATATGACCTATTATTAATGCAGTAGTATATACCTTTCTTTCCAATGACTCATTTTTCTCCAAAATATGTGATTTATGTTTTCTTAATTTCATTAAAGATCAGTGTTTTCTTTCTACGGTGGTAATACGTAGGTACCTAGTACTCAGATGTTAAGCAACTGAACTGAGAAAGTTCCAAAATAATTGTCTGCAAATGAGCCATATGTCCCTAAGCTGAAGGACAATGACAGAGTCTTAACCAGTCATACAGTTTCCACTTCATACCCTGATTAATGAAAAGGCAAGGAGAGTTGTGGTTAATAGTATATTCTTCAGTGAAATGTCACTTTTTCCTCAGTGTGTCCTCTGGCTGAGCTCATTAAAATCATGTTTTGCTGCAATGTCAGCACACCAAGTTGCTGACTTTCTTGTTGCCTTACCACATGATACAAAAATGAACTCTGCCATAGGACAAGCTTAGGTCTTAAAGGCTTCATATCATGGAGTACAATGTATATTCTTCTTTTGCAATCCATAGTTCTAACATCTGTGTCTGTCCCTTTTATGTTATTAGCACTCACTCATATAACATGTGGATGGGAATTAAAAACATTAAAAAGGTATTACTACTGCTCTATTGCCCAAATCCAGAAAAATAACTATCTTACTAAATACTTCTGAACCTTTCAGTTCTACTCAGTGGAAATTAGTGTGGTGTCACACAGTTTTACATTCTTAAATACTATTAAGAGACTATGTTTGACAAATACCATTCAGTCCCTCAAATTATAAAAGCAATGTTTGATTTCAATAAGTTGTAATATATGTTATAAACATGTAAAGAAGCAATATTAATAACCACCCCTCCCTTTTGTACATTTCTCGCATGACCAATGAAACCAATGCTAAGAATATGTTGCATACATTTGCATAGCTTTCTCCTTGCTCATATATAGTTGATAAATAAATGATTTAAAGAATAATTTTCTTGTAATGCAGCTCTCTTAATCCTCATAAATATACATACACCTCAATTAATGGATGACCTTTCATCGAAAGCTATACCATGAGGCCTAATACAATAGTTACATGATTTGCTTTGTTCTGCAATATGTAATACCTGAATAGTTTACAGAAAGACACATGAATAAATAAAATAAATAGGCATGATTTTAAATTATACAAATTAATCTGTTTATTTAACTGAAGCTTTTTCAGTTATTATGAAATAGAAATATTTGGTTTACTTAATGTTTATGCATGTGAGAAATCTCTGCTAGCTGAGAAGAAGATCTCTGAAAAGCTACTAGCTTTTGCTATATGCCACCCTGGAAAATTTCCTGAGTTAAACCTTACTACTTATAAAATTGACAATAAAGGTGTCAGTAAAAAGACGATGGATTCATCAATGGATTGCTCTTTGCACTGTGAATAATTTAGAGTAATTTATTGTACTATAACAAATTACAAAACAATATAATGGATATAGAAAAGAAGAGAATTATCTTCTATACAGTGTGTTGTTTATAATGTCATTTTAAAAACAAACTACAAAGTAATTAAGAAATCTGACATATATTCTAAAAATGTTGCCAGTAAAACAAAATTTCTAAATTCATCTATTGATAATTGAAATATATTAAACATAACTTTGTTTGCTATAAAATTGAAAGCCACATTTATAACAAATTTTATAGGTGAATCAAAATAATATCACAGGAAATAAACCTAACTGCCACAAAGAATTTATGCATTGTACTTACACTGTCATTATTATTCTTACCTTGTCTTCAGAAGTACTTCTTACAAAGTTTGGAACACTGTAGTGCAGTGTTTATAAAAAGAGCTATGACAAAAAGGTTTCCTTATCTCTGTGTAGACTGTGCTGTTCCTTTACTGGATAATCCCAAATACATCATGATCTACTAGTTTATTAAGTGATACAAGCTGTAACTAATTTATTGACAAACTTACCTTTTTCTCTTTCTTTTTATGATTTTTTTTCCCTGATTTTGAAACTTATGCATGTCGGAAGTTCTCTAGACAAAACTTTTCAAATATGTAATTCTTTCAAATTTAGTACCTTTAATGCTTATGTATTTTTGCCAGTATTAATGTTAAATTCACAAAGAAAACCAGTGTTCAATTTAAGAATCCAAGTAAAAAATATTTACATAATCAATAACAATGTGTATATATATATGTTTGCCACAATGCTGTAAATATAAGTTGCCAAGTGGCAACTCCACAAAACCTTGGTACTGTACGTGACATTTCCCATGACAAGAGGCAAGTGACAATTTACTATGTGTGGAGCGAAACATCTGCCCCTATCCAACCCCCAGCAGCCAAGTAGCAACCTTGGAAAGCCTTAGTGCTCTTTACAAATGTTTCTCAGGCTAAGAGGCAAACCTCTGTCCAGGCATATCTGTGCAGATAGCCTCTGGCTCTGTCATCCAGGGAAGCTGAACAGCAGTCCCAGAGACCTCACCCAACCTTAGAGCACAGAATGCAGCACTGTCCTTCTACAGATTTCAGTTGGCAGGACCACCCAGCCAGGAAAGACAGCCTGCAATCCTTCCTAATTAGAGGGTGTGGTGAAGACAGGTTAGTAGCTCTGCCAGCCAGTGGTCTTACTGGTCTGTGGAGCACTGCTAGCAGTTCCACTCCACTTCAGAGCAAGACAGTGGCCCTGCTCAACTAGAGAACCTGGAAGCAAGGTCTGTTTGCCCAGGATTGCTACCAACTGGCCTATCTAGAATTCCAGACTAGTCTAAATAATGAATATCCATCTCTGCCAAGAACATCTGCAAAGGCTGGTAGAGTTGGCCATTTTTAAAAATGTTCAGACACCAATGAGAGGACTTAAGGATTACAAAACATCAGGGAGACATAACACCATAAAAAAGAGAACCTAGTAAATCTCCAATAATAGACACTGAAAAAATGAAAATCAGTGAAATTACAGACAAGGAATTCAAAATAATCCTAAGAAGGTCAGATAATTATGAGAAAATATGGCTAGAAAATTAAATACAACCTGGAAAACAATTTATTAACAGAATGAGAAGTATGATAAAAACTATAAACAATAAAAAAGAAATTCTAGATATAAAGATTAAGAGAAATGAACTAAAAACAAGTTAAAAGAATGCATAAGAGCAGACTTGGCCAAGCAAAAGAAAAAAATCAGTCAGCTTGAGGAGAGAACATTTGAAATTATCCAGAGGAATGATAAGAAAGAAAAAAATGAAGAAGGGCTTTGGAAATTATGGGCACCATCAAGAGCACTAACTTTTCTATCATTTAATTCCTGAAGGAGAAAAGAGAGAAAATGGCCCAGAAAGTAAATTTGAGAAAATAATGGCTAAATATTTCCAGCATCTGTGGAAAGATAATCTCTACATACAGGAAGCTCGAACTCTTCAGCCAAATTAAAACAAAAAAGGAGTTCACCAAGATGCATCATAACCAAACCTTCAAAAATGAAAGGCAAAGAAATAATTCTGAAGGCAGCCAAATATTAAAAATACATATCATATACAAGGGAGTTCCAAAATGGCTATCAGTAGACTTCTCATCAGAAACCTTGTAAGCCAGGAAAGAGTGAGATAATATATTCAAAGTGTTGAAGGTACAAATTGCCAACAAATAATACTTTATTTCTCATAGCTATCCTTTAGTAATAACAAAGAAATAAAAATTTTCTCAGGCAGATTAAAGCTAAAGGCATTCATCACCATTTGGCTTGCCTTAAAAGATTTACGAAAGGAAGTTATTTAAGCTGAAATAAAAGGCTGCTAATTAATAATACAAAACATAGAAATGAAAAACTCAGTGATATTAATAATGCATAGTCACATTCAGAATATTCTAATACATTGTTGGTGTGTAAAGCAATTTTATCTCTACTATGTTAAGTAAAAGACAAAAATATTAAAAACAACTGTAGCTACAATAAATTGATAAGGGCTAAAAATTATAAAAACATGTAAATGCTGACGTCAAAACCATAAAAGTTAGGGGAAAGGAATGAAAGTATAGAGTGATTGTATGCAATTAGAGTTCAGTTGTTGTCAGCTCACAATAGCTTGGTATAAGGTATTTTATGTAAGCCTCATAGTTAACCATAAAAATAAAACCCTATGATAGTTGTGTAAAACATTTTCAAAAATTATTCAAAGCACATCACCCCAGAAAATCATCAAAGCACAAAGATGGCAAGAGAAGAAGGAAAAGAAAAAAAAAGATCTACAAAACAGCCAAAAAATTAAAAACGGCAGTCACGAGTTCTTACCTATCAATAATTGCTTTAAATGTAACTGGAATACATTCTTCAATCAAAAGATACAGAGTGACTGAATGAATAAAAAACAAGACCCAATTAGACTCTTCCTTCAGGAGGCTTGCTTTGCTGGTAAGGGCACTAAGACTGAAAGTGAAGAAATGTACAATGATCCTTCATGCAAATGGAACCGAAAGATAGCAGAGGTGGCTATACGTATATCAGACAAAACACACTTAATTCAAGAACCATAAAAAGAGAGACAAAAAATTATTACATAAGAGAGAAATAGACTGCAATACAATAATAGTTGGGGGATCTCAATACCCCACTCTCAACAATTAAGATATCACCTAGACAAAAAATTAACAAGAAAACATTGGACATAAATTAGACTTCATATCAAATGAACTCAACATACATATTCAGAATACTCCATTAAAAAGTAACAGAATATACATTTTTTCTCAAGCATACAAGGAACAGTGTTCAAGATAGTTTATAGATCATGTCACAAAGCAAGTCTTAAAAAGTTTGCAGAGTTTGAAATCATATCAAGTATCTTTTCTGATCACAGATACATGAAACTAGAAATTAACAATAAGAATAAATATGGAGAATTAACATATGTGTGGAGATTAAACTACTTACGCTTTAACAACCAGTGGATCACAGGATAAATAAAAAAGAAAATTAAAAAATGCCTCGAGTCAAATAAAAATAGAAACACAACCTATCAAAGCTTATTCAGTGCAGCAAAAGCAGTCCCAAAAGGGAAATTTACAGCAACAAATGCCTAGTTCAAAAAAGATCTCAACTAATTTAATATTACCCTCAAGAATCTAGAAAAAGATAAATACAGGAAGTGCCTGGCCCTGCCACTGTGGGGTAGAGAGTCACAGACACCAGGATAGGGATTGCTGCTGCTTCTGCCACCATGAGTGGTCAGCAGTTGGACTATGCCTTGCACCTAATGAGGCACTTGCCTCCTCAGCAAATTGAAATAAAGTTCAGCCACCTGACTGACCTGTCTAAGTGAAGATCTCCTGTCTTCTGTTGACCAGATACTGAAAATTGCCAGGGACAAGGAGGTATGAAATGATTATATTTTGTGTGAGTACAACAGAGATAGGGATTGCTATATGTCACCATGGCATAACAAGTATGTCCCTCCATTGGAGGATGGGGCCATGCCATTTGCTCAGCTGAGAAAGCTTGAGATGGAAGCAAACAATGCCTCTGACCAGCATCAAGGCCTATATTTTGAAGGTAGCAACTCATCTGTCTGCCTCTAGGATCTGGATCATGGCTTTGCTGGAGTGATCCTCATAAAGAAAACTGAAATGGATCAAAGAAGATCAAAGTTTGCTGGGATTCACATTGTGGACTCTGAGAAGACACAGCACCTTCTCTGCCTGAGCATAAAGCCAGATGGCCACCCTCTACCATCTCTGAACCTGCCTCCCATCATACATTGCTATCCATACTCTCCATGTTTCCACAGAGACCATGTGCTTTTTGTTCACCTGTGCCACTGCCCCTGTTTTCCTCCCAGTGCCCCCATTTACACACATAAAATACACTGTCAGCCTCCCTTCCCTCCCAACTTTTTGTTACCTTGGTGTACAAAATGTAAAGCAAAAAAAAAAAATATGAACCAAAAAGAGGATGAATATATTAAGCCCAAAGTTAGTAGAGGGAAGAAAATAATAAAGATTAGAACAGAAATAAATGTAATAGAGAGTAGAAAAATACTAGAAAAAAATCAATAAACCAAGAGTCAGCTTTTTGAAAAGACAGACAAAATCAGCAAGTCCTTTTCTAGACTATCTAGAAAAATAGAAGATATCAAAGCTGGACAAGGATATTACAAGGAAAGAAAATGATAGGCCAATATTTCCGATGAACATAAATGCAACAATTCTCAACCGTATATTAGGAAATCAAATTAAACAACACATTATAGAATCATTGACCATGATTTTAGGTGGGAATTATCTCTGGGATGCAAGGATTTTTCAATATAAACAAATAAATAAATATGATGTGCCACATTAACGGAATTGAGGGATGCAAACCATATGATCATTTCAATAGATGCAGAAAGAGCAAAAAAACTCTCTACAGATTAGGTATAGATTAAATATACCTCAACACAATAAAGACTATAAATTTATATTCAGTGGTGAAAAGTGAAGTAAAATATTTTTCTGCTAAGATCAGAGCCAGAACAAGGAAGCCCACTCTCACCACTTATTTTCAACACAGTACTGGAAGTCCTAGCTAGAGCAATGAGGCAAGAGAAACAAATAAAAGGCATACTAATAGGAAAGTAAGATGTGAAATTGTCTGTTTGCTGATTACATGATCTGTTCAAAAGAAAACCCTAAGGATTCCACCAAAAATTGTCACAAAAGTTAAATAATTCAGTAAACTTGCAGGATACAAAATATATATGCTATGTTTCTATATTCTAATAATGAACTAACAGAAAAATATTTAATTCAAATTTCAATAGCAACAAAGTAAGATAGGCGTAAATTTACTCAGAGTCTAAACACACATATGCTGAAAATTATAAAACACTGATGAAAGAAACTGAATAAAACACAAATAAATGAAAAAAATCCAATGTTCATGGGTTAAGAGAATTAATAGCGTTAAAATGTATATATTACCCAAAGTGATTTACAGAATCAATGCAATCCCTGTCAAAATGGCATCTACCAAAGCGACAGAAAAAGAAAAAAAAAAACAATGTTTAAAGTTGTATGAAACTACGAAATAATGTGAATAACCAAAACAATCTTGAACAAAAAGAACAAAGTTAAAGGCATTGCATTTCATGACTTCCAAAGTTATTGTAATTGAAACAGCTTGGTACTGGCATAAAAATGGAGACATCAATGAGTGAAACAGGAAGAAAGCTCAGAAACAAATCAACACATTTATGGTCAATTGATTTTGACAAGTATGTCAAGAATGCTCAATTAGAAAAGGAGAGTGTCTTCACTAAAATGCATTGACACTACCCAATTTTAAACTATACCATAAGGTTACAATAATAAAAACAGCATGGTACTAGTATAAAAACATACACATAGACCAATGAAACAACATAAATCACAGCTACACACCTACAAAATCTGATCTTTGACAAACCTGACAAAAACAAGCAATGGGGAAATAACTCTCAATTTAATAAATGGAGCTGAGATATCTGGCTAGACATATGCAGAAGAATGAAATTAGACCCTTACCTTTTGCCGCAACCAACCATTAAATAAGATATACTAAAGATTTAAATGTAAGAGCTCTAACTATAAAAATCTTAGAAGAAAACTTAGGAAGTAATCTTCTCAACATTTGCCTTGGCAAATAATTTGTGGCTAAGTCTTCAAAAGCAATCACAATAAAACCAAAAATTGATAAGTGGGACATAATTAAACTAAAGAGCTACAATACAGAAAAAAAAAATCAGCAGAGTAAACAGACAACCTATCAAACGGAGAAAATATTTGCAAACTATGCATCTGACAAAGATCCAATGTCCATAATCCATAAGGAACTTAAATCAACAAGCAAAAAACAACCCCATTAAAAAATGGGCAATGCATATGAAGAGACACTTCTCAAAAAAGATATACAGCCAAAAAGACATAGAAACAGCTAACAAACATTTGAGAAAAAATTATTTGTCATCTCTAATAATCAGAGAAATGCAAATCAAAACCATGATGACATACCATCTCACACTAGTCAAAATGACTTATATTAAAAAGTCAAAAAACAATAGATCTGGGTGAGGTCGTGGAGAAAAATAAATGCTTACACACTGCTGGTGAGAATATAAATTAGTTCAACCACTGTGGAAAGCTGTTTGGTGATTTCTCAAAGAACTTAAAACAAAGCTACCATTCAACCCAGCAATCTTATTCCTGGGTACATATGCCAAGGAAAAGAGATTATTATACCAAAAGACACAATCACTTGCATGTTCATCACAACATAATTTACAATGGCAAAGATATGGAATCAACCTCAGTGCCCATCAACAGTGGATTTGTATAAAGAAAATGTGGTGCATATACTACATGGAATAGTATGCAGCCATAAAAAAATCATGAAATTATGTCCTTTGCAGCTGGCATCCATAATCCTAAGTGAATTAATGCAAGAATAGAAAATAAAATACCACATGTTCTCATTTGTAAGTGGGAGTTAAACATTGAACACATATGGACAGAAACATTGGAACAACAGACATGTGGGCTACTAGAGTGGGAAGGGAGAGGGGCATTTATTGAAAGTCTACCTGTTATGTACCACATTCACCACCTGGGTGTAATATACCTATGTAACAAAGCTGTACATGTACCCCCTGATTCTAAAATAAAAGTTGAAGTTTAAAATAAAATAAAAAATAGTGTAGGGAAAACTGGTTTGCTACATGCAGAAAAATAAAATTGGACCTGTATATTATACCATACAAAAATATCAACTCAAAATGGAAGAAGACTTAAATATAAAACCTGAAACTGTTACACTACTAGAAAAAAATATATGCATATCTTTTGCATATGACCCCATGGGGTTGCATCAAGCTAAAATGCTTCTGTACAACAATAAAAAAAAATTAACAAAGTAAAGAAGCAACCTACAGAGCAGATTAAAATATTTCCAAACTACTCATCTGATTAGGAGTTAATATCCAAAATATACAAGAACTCAAACAACTCAATAGCAAAAACAAACAACCTGATTTAAAATACAGGCAAATGATCTAAACAAACATTTCTCAAAACATTAGCAAATGACTAAGAGATAAACAAATAGATTCTCAGCATCACTAACCATTAGGGAAATGCAAATTAAAACAATAATAAGGTATCACCTCACACCTGTTACAATGCATATTATCAAAATGATGAAAGATAACAAGTGCTGGTGAGGATGTAAACAGAAGGGAATCATTGCACACTCTTTGTGGGAATGTAAATTAATGCTTACAATATGCAAAATTGTGTAAAGACTCCTTCAAAAATTAAAAATAGAACTATGATAAGATCCAACAATCCCATCACTGAGTGTGTATACAAAGGAAAGGAAATCTGTATTTCAAAAGGTATCTTTATCTCCATGTTTACTGCAGCACTGTTTACAAAAGCCAAGATGCAGAATCAATCTAAGTGTCTATCAATGGATGAATGAATAAAGTGAATGTGGTGCATATACACACAATGCAATATTACTCAGTCATAAAAAGAACAAAATTATGTCACTGGAGGTGATGTGAATGAACCTGGAGGACATCGTGTTAAGTGAAATAAGCCAGATCTTTTACCCTATAAATGTATACAATTATAACTTATCAATAAAAATAGTAGAGTACAAAATATACCAATTCCTCTTCTTAACACTGTTATGTTAAGCAGAGTGGCATTAAGGGTCAGCCTTTCGTGTTCAATAAAACTGTTATATTCATTTAAAAAGTATTGATGGAAAGTATCTCAAAATAATAAGAGTTGTTTATGACAAACCCACAGCGAATACTATACTGAATGGGCAAAAGCTGAAAATATTCCCTTTGAAAACCAGCATAAGACAAGGATGCCCTCTCTCATCACTCCTGTTCAACATAGTATTGGAAGTTCTGGCCAGGGCAATCAGGCAAGTGAAAGAAATAAAGCTTGTTTAAATAGGAAGAGAGGAAATTAAATTGTCTCTGTTTGCAGATGACATGATTGTATATTTAGAAAACCCCATTGTCTCAGCCCAAAATATCCTTAAGCTGATAAGCAATTTCAGCAAAATCTCAGGATACAAAATCAATGTGCAAAAATCACAAGAATTCCTATACACCAATAATAGACAAAGAGACCAAATCATGAGTGAACTCCCATTCACAATGGCTACAAAGAGTATAAAATACCTAGGAATACAACTTATAAGGGGAGTAAAGGATCTCTTCAAGGAGAACTACAAACCATTGCTCAAGGAAATAAGAAAGGACACAAACAAATGGAAAAACATTCCATGCTCATGGTTAAGAAGAATCAATATTGTGAAAATGACCATACTGCCCAAAGTAATTAATAGATTCAATGCTATCTCCATCAAGCTTCCATTGACTTTCTTCACAGAATTTGAAAAAACTACTTTAAATTTCATATGGAATCAAAAAAGAGCCCATAGACAATCCTAAGCAAAAAAAAAAAAAAAAAAAAAAAAGCAAAGCTACAGGCATCATACTACCTAACTTCAAACTATATGGCAATGCTACAGTAACCAAAACACTAGAACCAAAACAGATATATAGACCAATGGAACAGAACAGAGGCCTCAGAAATAACTCCACATATCTACAGCCATCTGCTGTTTAACAAACCTGACAAAAACAAGCAATGGGGAAAGGAGTCCCTATTTAATAAATGGTGTTGGGAAAATTGGCTAGCCATGTGCAGAAAACTGAAACTGGATCCCTTCTTTAGACAAAAACTAACTAAAGATGGATTAAACACTCAAATGTAAGACCTAAAACCATAAAAGCCCTAGAAGAAAACCTAGGCAATACCATTCAGGATATGGACATGGGCAAAGACTTTATTATGAAAACAAAAGCAATGGCAACAAAAGCCAAAATTGACAAATGGGACCTAATTAAACTAGAGAGCTTCTAGATTAATTAGGAGCTATCATCAGAAACTATCATCAGAGTAATAGGCAACTTACAGAATGGGAGAAAATTTTTGCAATCTTTCCAACAGATGAAGGGCTAATATCGAGAATCTACAAAGAACTTAAACAAATTTTTAAGAAAAAAACAACCTCATCAAAAGGTGGGTGAAGAATATGAACAGATACATCTCAAAAGAAAATATTTATGTGGCCAACAAACATATGAAAAAGAGCTCATCATCCCTGATTATTAAAGAAATGCAAATCAAAACCACAATGAAATATCATCTCATGCCAGTTAGAATGGCGATCATTAAAAAATCAGGAGACAACAGATGCTGGAGAGCATGTTGAGAAATAGAATGCTTTACACTGTTGGTAGGAGTGTAAATTAGTTCAACTACTGTGGAAGACAGTATGACAATTCCTCAAAGATCTAGAACCAGAAATACCATTTGA
The DNA here is from genome assembly GCA_963574635.1 of Cheracebus regulus. Lineage (NCBI taxonomy): Eukaryota > Metazoa > Chordata > Mammalia > Primates > Pitheciidae > Cheracebus > Cheracebus regulus. The sequence continues at coordinate 29,204 of CAUYQU010049947.1, read as the reverse complement.
CCCAGCAATCTCATCACCAGGTATACACTCAAATAATTATAAATTACTCTATTATAAAGACACATGCACATATATATTTATTGCAGCACTGTTCATGATAGTAAAGACTTGGAACCAACCCAAATGCCCATCAATGATTGACTGGATAAAGAAAATGTGGCATATATACACCATGGAATACTATGCAGCCATAAAAAGGATGAGTTTATGTCCTTTGGGACCAAAAACCAAACACCACATGTTCTCACTCATAAGTGGGAATTGAACAATGAGAACACATGGACACAGATAGAGTAACATCACACATTAGCACTTGTCGGGGTCTGGGGGACTAGGGGAGGGATAGCATTAGGAGAAATACCTAATGCATATGACAGGTTGATGGGTACAGCAAACCATCATGGCACGTGTATACCTATGTAACAAACCTACACATTCCACACAAGTATCTCAGAACTTAAAGTATAATAACATAAAATAAAATGATAAAAAATGTTCACATATAGTCAGATTTTGTTATATTTAGTTGCATATTTTGTAAAACACAAACACCTTTTTAAATTTTCATTAACACTTAGCAATAATTGTCAAAGCAATAATCATTCAATAGAATTCAAGAACAAACAACAGCAACAATGGTAAAGGGGAAGTAATGGAAAATTTATACTGTATTGTATAATCTACTACAGAGCAAGACAGTTTAGTGTCTATAGGAGCATAGGTGATGCAGTCAGAAAAATGAATTGAAATCTTTGCTTGATGCCCACCAACAAGGTAGATTTGAACCAATATTATCATTCCTTGGACTCTCAGTTTACACATACATTAATCAGAAATAATAGATACTTCAGAGTGTTGTTCTCACAATTAAATAGCATGATGTCTAGTAAATATCTAATACATTGCAAGTTGTCAATATACATTAGTAATTTCATGTAATTGTATATAATTCAAAGCAGTTTCTTCAGAGGTGCTGTCATCAAACTCTTGACCATTTAATAGAAATGTAGTTAAATGGCTATGATGCATAACGATGGAGTGAGCTTTTCACAACTAAAGAAATGAAGAAATTATTGATGTGGAAAGTAAGAGGAAAGATACTTAAAATAGCTTTTATTTTACTATAACATAAAATATATACAATTCTAAAAATCTGCAAAGAAATCCCCCTAATATTCAGGGAGTTACCTAATAGTCACTTAATTTTATTACAAACACAGATTATAACACTCTATAATACATTCAACATATATTCATGTTTTTCCTCATGTGCAAGGTATTGTCAGACACTGGCAGTCACCTCTGATGGCTCCTACTCTCTCCTTCATATCCGTTCTAGATCCTGTTCCAGGCGCTGTTCATTCTGTAGTATCCTCTGCCCATGTCTGTCCATGTCATCCTTGTCATTCCCCTAGTCATTGCTTCTGTTCAGGCCTATTTTGTCCAAACTTATAAAATTTATTCCCAACTTCTTCCACGGGTTTCATTATTATTTCTTCTAGTGTTTAAGTTGAACTCGTTGTCAGTTCAAGAATATCAGTGAAATTATGTCAACTCTCTAACAAAAACTTGCAAGGATTTTCCCAACACCCCTACAATAAAATCTAAATATTTGTGTGATTTTTGTCTCTTCATTATGAAGAGTCAAAATCCATTTTCCAATTTATTTCCTATAATTAAAAGGAAAATAAAGATTTTTGGTGAGCATGGGCTATGGGTGATTAGTCAGTGGTAATACTAATAGGAATAATATGGTAAACACTAGAATAAGTAATGTTGAAAACTATGGAAGTAGTTAAGGATAAATTTTATACTTTATATAAAATAGATACAGACTTGGTAGGGAAGTGAATGAGATCAACAGGAGTTGGTAATCCTGGGGGAAATGAAGGGAGTGTTCATATGGCCAACATGTATGCAGTGACATGTCTATAAAGGTAGAGTTAGTAATCTGGGAGAGATGAACTCAAATTTAGACTCCAAAAGTTAAGCATTCTACATCCCATAGGTCTAGAATGTGGCCATAAGTTTGATTTACTTTCTGTGTACTATAGACTGACTATGTTCCTCCAAAATTCACATATTGAAATCCAAATCCCCAAGAGGATAATATTAGGGGAGTAGGGCCTTTGGGAAGTGATTAGGTCTGAGGATGACACCTCATGATTGGGAATAGTGTCCTCATACAAAAAGGCCCAAGAGAGCTAGCTAGTCCTTTCCGCAATGTGAGGACACAGCAAAAAGGTGCCATATATGATTCAGAAGGTGAGCCCTAACCAGTGCTAATATAATAATACATTGATGCATTAAACTTCAACTTCCCTGCTTTCCAGAACTCTAAGAAATAAATTGTTTGTAAGCTACCCAGTCTATAGTAGTTTTTTATGCCAATCAGAAGCAAATAGGACACAGAAGTTAAACACTACCGTCTTATCTTCCAGTCTTCAAGAAGTGAGATGTTTCCTAAATAGACCTAGTCATTTGCAATCTCCACTCCATCTCTTGGGGTGAAGGGACCTATTTAATGAATTTGGGAAATGAGGTAGGCATATGTGATGCAGGCTCTTTTCTCTTCGTGACCTACTTGATTGTGGTAGGTACACTCTGGTCTGCTACTCAAGCCACACATTTTATAGATGCAAGTTCTGCCCCATGCAGAGTACACAGTTGTCCTGCATTGTCTGTGACTGAGATCAGGGAGTCTGTCTTCTTCTGGGGTCATTTGCAAGCTCATTATTTTTCATATATCCAAGCCCCATCCTACAAACTAGCCCTTATTAGTAATAAGAGTTGTACTTCCATGTTCATCTAACTTATTCTATTTAAGTCTCAATAGGTTCAGAATTTGAGGAGTTCTTATTAATTTCTTATGTTGTGTCTTCTAGGTAAAAAGTTAATATTTGATTGATAGTTGAGTTGTATTCAATGTTAACAGTTTTAGAGATATTTTATATGTCTTTTAAGGTATAACTTTTTAGTTATCCCTTAGGTCATATTATGTCAGACCTAGAATAAATGCATTATGTGTTGTGACAAAGAATATCTTGTCAGTTTGATGCTCCTTTATGGAAAATAAATAAAATAAAAGATAACTGTACGCTAGCTACTTAAATTGCCTATTCTATAACATCTAGATTTATTTAAAACAAAATATTATAGAGAAAAAATAAAACCTGAAAAATTTGTGTATCTAATCAGTCAATAGAGAAATTATTTTATTTCTATTTTATGTTAGCCCAAACTTCATTACACAAACTGAAAACATTTCTCCACAAAATAAATGCCTAAATACCTTGAAGTGTATCCAGTTATGTCTCAAGAAAGTGGAGAGGGGCACTATACACTTTGTTGTCCAAATCACTCGCAAAACTACAGGCACATTGTGGAGATACTGAGGTTTTGGGTCCAGACCACAGCAATAAAGTGAATATCACAATAAAGTCAGTCACATAATTTTTTTTTTTTTTTGAAACAGGGTCTTTTTCTGTCACCAGGCTCCAGGCTGGAGTGCAGTGACACAATCTCGGCTCACTGCGACCTCCGCCTCCTGGGTTCAAGCAATTCTCCTGCCTCAGCCTCCTGAGTAGCTGGGACTACAGGCGCGCGTCACCACGCCCAGCTAATTTTTGTGTTTTAGTAGAGACGGGGTTTCATCATGTTGGCCAGGGTGGTCTTGATCTCTTGACCTCATGATCTGCCCGCCTCGGCCTCCCAAAATGCTGGGATTACGGATTTGAGTCACCACGCCTGGTCAGTCACATAATTTTTTTTTGCAATATTTTCTCTGGTGGAAGGTCCTGCCTTGATGTTGATGGCTGCTAATGGACCAGGGTGGTGGTTGTTGAAGATTGGAGTGGCTGTGGAAGTTTCTTAAAATAAGATGACAAAATTTGCTGCATCAATTGACTCTTCCTTTTACAAAAGATTTTCTGTAGGATGATTTAATGGCCTTAAAGGCCAAGATCTGGGTAGTGGGTATATTTGTTTCTATTTTGGTGTAGTTGCCTGTAGGCTACTTAGCTGACAGTGAAGGGAAATCTGTTTGTTTATACTGGCCAATGTATGTAAACCATAAATATTTCTATATGCAAACATCTGTACCAATATTAAGCCAAATATGAGTTCACTCAGATATCTCCAATGCTAATGCACTTCCTTGTCGATCATTCTAGTATTCTCTTTCTTCTTGTCTTTATACTTCCACTATAACAATGAGAAAACTGATTCTAATCTTCCACTATCGATTTACATAAGTGTTCCATTTCAATATGTAGGAATAGAGTTTTCAGACTTGTTAACCCATTTCCCCTGATGACAAATCTATAAACTGCACTGTAATGCTTATGTACAAATTATTTTTATGATGACAAAAGTGACTTTATCTTGGATGCTAATCTGCCATGTTGACTTCTGATTAGTCCTAGTCCCATGAATGCCTCCTGGTTCCTACTTTATTGTCGCTAATGTAAGATCATGTACTCACTATAAATCCTGCCTTTAGATCAAAGCAAGCTTGATGTGATCGCACAAATCATAGGATGTGATGCACATAGCATTGTTGCCTGTTCTAAATGGTTGCCTTTAATTGTCCAGCTGGAGCACATATAGCCTCTCTCTGTGGCACATAAGCCCTGGGTCTGGGAAGTAACTGTGGGGATATGTACCTGTCTTGCAGCTGCCCTTCACCACACTTCGTTCTGTAAGTTTCTGTAATAAAACACCCTTTACTGACGAACTGGATTTATCTATTTTCTTTGGTTTCTTTGGCATTTGGGAATTGCCTTGCATATGTCGCCTTTTATGGAACACTTCTTCATTTATTTTTATAGACTCCAATTATTTCAACAGGTTTTTAGGTCAACATGGTTTTTTCAATCCCTTTTATTGATGTTGTTTTATACATTTTAAAAGAGATATATTTTTTAAATAGTTACATTCTACTTTCCATCCTGGGATTCTCTGACCATCAAAATGATTTTTTTTATTTTGATGTACATTAATATTTACTCTTTGTGTTGTAAAATCTAAGACTTTTGACAAATGTGTTGTATCATATACCTACCATTACTGTATTATCTTAAAAAAAACTCACTGTACTCCATTTCTGCAAACCATTGCCAAACATTAATATTTTTACTATTTCTATGGTTTGTCTTTTCCATAATATCAAATAAATGGACTCAGATGCTATGTAACATTTTCAAAATGGCTTCGTTAATGCAGCAACATGCATTTAGCATTCATCCATATCTATGCATGACTTGAGAGTTCATTGCTTTTTTACTATGGAATAGAACACCATTGTATGGATGTACCACTGTATATTTACCCATTCACTCATTGAAACATATCTAGGTTACTTAGAAGTTTTAGAAATTGTGGATGAAACTGCTATCTTATGCAGGTTTTGTGTCAAGATAAGTTTTCAGATAAGTTGGGTAAATAACTAGAGTGCCATTTCTGAATTTAATAATAAGAACATGTTTAGTTTTGTGAGAAACTGCCAAACTGTCTTCCAAAACAGCTCTCTCATCTTGCTTTCTCACAATGAATCAGATTTCTTATTGTTCTACATTTTGGCCAGAATTTTCTATTTTTATTTTTATTTTTTTGCATTTTCCACCATTTTTATAGGTGTGTAGTTGTATTTCACTGTTGTTTTCATTTGTAGTTTCTTAATGACAAATAACGTTGAGCATCTTTCCATATCTTTCTTTGCCATTTTAACAACTTCTTTGGTAATTTAGACCTTTTTAAAAACTGTACTGCTTGTATTCTTGTTTTGAGTTGCAAGAATTCTGTTATGATTTGGTATTAGATAGGCCCAGCGTGGTGTGCACTACACCCAGCAAAGTGAGGGGATTGTAGCTGCCTCCACTTAAATTGCAAAAGATTCCTGTGAGAGTCATGGGGCCCAGGCAGAGAACCACAGCAGAGATTAAGCCATTTAAAGAGAGTATATATTTCACACATCTTCTCTTGTCTTTTAATATTTTTTGTGTCTTTAAAACAGCCAAAGTTTTAATTTTAATAAAGTCCAGTTTACCAATGTTTTTATTCATGTTTTATGATTTTTTTCATGTTTTGCGATTTTAGTATTGAATCTAAAAATTCATCGTACAAAGTCACATGTATTTTCTTCCAGGAATTTTATAGTTTTCATTTTACATTTAAGTCGATGTTTCATTTGGAGTTAACTTTTGCATTAGGTATAAGGTCTGTTTCTATGCTGATTTTTGATTACTTTTTGCATATAGACATCCAACCATCCCAGCAGCACATGTTGAAAACTTTGTTTTTACTCTATTTAATTACCTTTGGTCCTATATCAAAATGCAATTGACTATATTTGCGTAGTTTATCTCTGCGCTTGTATTTTGTTGCATATGTTTTGTTTCCACTCTTTGACCAGTACGATGCCGTTTTCCTTACTTTAACTTTATGGTCAGTCTTGATGTTGACTGCTATCAGTTCCCCAACTATGATGTTTTTCTTTGTCTTTAGTATTTCCTTGGCTCTCCTAGATCTTTGGCCTTTTTACATAAATTATAAAATCACTTTGTTGATATCTTTAAATACTTTGCTGGAATTTTGAGTTTTTTTGAATCTATAAATTGAAAGAATTGATATTTTAATAATATTAGATAATTTCAGCAAATGAACGTGGAATGCCTCTCCTTTAATTCTCTTTTCAAATCTACGGTCTAAATGTTTGTGTCCCCAATATTTACATGCTAAAATCCTTATTCTCATGATAATGACATTAGAAGGTTAGGGTCTTTTGGAGGTGATTAGATCATGAGGGTGAAGCCTTCACAACTGAAATAAGTGACTTTATAGAAGAGCTTGCTAATCCCTTCCACAATGTGAAGACACAGCAAAAAGGGACCATCTGTGATCGAGAATGTGAGAGTTAGGATTCAATAAATGTGCTGGTATCTTGATCTTGGACTTTCTTGCCTCCAGAACTGTGAGAAATAAACTTTTGTTGTTTATAAATTGCAATATTTTATTATAGCAACCTAAATAGACTAAGACAGAAAACTAGTGCTAAAGGATGGGAGTCCTCCTTTATTAAATAAAAAATGTAGAAGTGGCTTTGGAACTTGGTGAAAAATAGAGGCTAGAATAGTTTTGTAGCAAATACTAGGAAAAAAACCTACCTTGCTGTGAATGAACTGTTAATAATCATCCTGTTGAGAGTTCAGAAGGAGAAAAGAATTGTAGAGAAAGCCTCAGTCTTCTTAGAGAATACTTAAGTGTTTGTGACAAAATGTTGGTAGAGATAAGAACAGTAAGACCATTCTGATAAACCTCAGATGGAAATGAGGAATATATTTTGGAAACTGGAAGAAAGGAAATCCTTGATATAAAGTAGCAAAGAACTTGGATGAATTTTGCTCTTATTCTATTGCTTTATGGCAGGTAGAACTTGCTAACAATAAAATAAGATATTGGGCTGAAGAATCTCTCCACGTCTCCATTGTACACTGTTATAAAGGGGACTCTTTAAATGGCCTAATCTCTGCTGTGGTTCTCTGCTTGGGCCCCGTGGCTTTCACAGGACTCTTTTGCAATCTAGGTGGAGGCAGCTATAACCCCCTCACTTGCTGAGTGCAGTGCACACCAAACTGGGAGTTTTGTAGCAGAGTTACACCTGGAATAGCTGATGAGGACACTGACCAAGCACAAGGAGAAGACCCGCAGTGTAAGACAAGGCTGTGCAGTGGTGACAGTGGCAGCATCTGGAGCCTGCCATGAGAGATGCAGCCCTAATAATCACTGCGAACCAGGAAATGGGCCCTCATCACACACTGAATCTGCTTTTGCCTTGATCTCGGACTTTCCATCATCCAGAACTATAAAAAGTAAATTTCTGCTGTTTAGAAGTCACCCAATCTATAGTATTTCATTATATCTGCCTTCATGGACTAAGACAATATCTACTGTAAATGTTTCCCATAAAACTTAAAAACATTTATCCTTACCTTTATTTCAGCCTCCTGTTCTGTGGACAGTGTCACGCCTTACTGTGTAATGAAGAACAGGGCCCTAGAATAAATTATTTCTCTCCTTTTCTTCCAGGGCCTTGTTCTTAGGTTTCTCTTAATGTGTCCAACTTTCTCTGCTCATAAGATGAATTCTTTCTCAAGTGATCTGACATAGCCCGGTTAGACGTATTTTTACACTAGAGTGAGCACAGTTGATTCTCTAGCTTTCTGACATGATATCCATTGGTATTGCCATTGTGTCTTGGTTGACAGTCTCCAAGTCATGGAAGCTGTGACAACAATCACTGAGAAAGAGTTTAATGAATGTTTGTAGGATGAATAAATCAATGAATGAATGGAGAGAAGACTGATGGGGAAGCAGATGCTGCAGTAGAATGGAAGGGCATTAAAGGAGTATGAGCGTTACTCACAATCTTCATCCACTGTAATATTTTACCAGCACTTGTTTGGACAATTCTCTCACAGAGGTCTTGCTGGGACCTTTCTTTGTGCTGATTTCCCCAGACCAAATGACCTCTTTTCTTCATTCATACCAATTTCTGGCTTCACACCAAGTCTTACTCTTGCTTCTCTGCTTTTCCTTATTCCATTTTTATGATTTATTCCTGCAAAATATAATTCACCCAGATATATCCATGTCATATTTATAATGCCTTTTTATATTAATAGTTCTTGAGAGTGATATTGTTAGTTATAATTCAGTCAATTCTTGTGTCTATCTCTTCTCTCCTTAGCAGCTTTTTAAACAATCCTTTTCCAATTGTGTGTTTTTTGGATAGTTCTTATTACATTAGTCTTCATGTTTAAATGTGCAGTAAATAATTTCTTTTGGATCACCTGTACTCCTGACAAATGAACAACTGCACAAAGAGTCCAGCTGCACTGATTAAAAACTATTAATTGTTTTAATTCATTTTTCTTAAAAAATTAAGTTGTTTTCTGCTTCTTTTTTTATTTATCAGAAATAATTCCTAAATTAGCAAATAGGGTACAAATGAGAGAGAGAGAGGATTGTGCTCAAAGTCCTAAAAGGATAATTGGACCTAACAGTTCATAAATTCCTTTGTTTACATCATTTCCTTTTTTTCTGTTTACTTTTAAATTCATCGCAATTCCATAAAAACTATAATCCAACATAAAAATATTTAAATTCATTCCTTTATTAATCTCTAATGCGTAGGAAGCCTAAACTGCAGGTATAAACATTTTAAACAGGACTTAAGTTTGACTGGATTATTATATTATCTACAGGTTTCAGTATGCACCAGATGGTGGAAACATTCTTAATGGAGAGGCAGGAGCAGGAAAAGTGGATATAGCAGCCACCTCCTGAGTTAGATTCTCAAAGCTGGTCTGTTCATTTCATAATAAATAATTGCTGTAGTGCTAGAACCTCTCTATTCAGAAACCTGCCAGCACTCAATATTAATAACTGAATGTTGTTTGAAATGTCACTGTCACCCTCATTCCCCCTTTGATTTTGACACTTGCATAGTTATTCAGTTCTCTTTGATAACAGACCCTCTCTTTATTGCCTCACTGTGGTATCTCTGCTGTATAGTTATTAAATACAATTCGGAAGAGAACAAAGAGAAGTTGAATTATAATAGTCATGTTTCTCTTTGCTTATTGTAAAGCACAGGTCAGCAAGTTATGTATACATTATGAGTCAAATCCAATCCCCTACCTATTTCCGTAAATAAAGTCTTAATGGAACATAGACATACCCATTTGCTCATGGATTCCTTATGGTTGATTTTGCACTACAGTGGCTGATTTGAGCAGCTGTGACAGAAACCATATAACCAGCAAGTATTTGCTATCTTGCCCTTTAAAGAAAAGGTTTGCTCACCTCTTTTGTCAAACGTTGTTCAAAACACAAGTTTTACATATGGCTAGTTAAAAATATATTTTCTTTTACTGTTAGTGTTTGTGCAGTGCTAACCACATGCCCTACCAAAAATTTGAATAAAGGCATGAGGGTAATTAATATAATAACAATTCCTAAAGTTCCATTGTTTTTCATTATTTTATTGGTAAACAGATAGTCTTTAAGAATGTTTATAAGCAATGGAAAATCCCTTGCTATTTCAGTTACCTTTTCTTTCAAAGAGAAAAGTGTTTTGCTTGAATTTTCAAGCAACGTAATATTTTGTTGTCAATTTTTGTTACATCTGTTTTAACAAATGTTAAAACAGGCTTGACAGCACCATAGGCCAAAGCCTCTTCTTACTGAAATAAAGTATCAACTGTTGATGCCTAGCACCAGGAGATATAATAAAGGGTGGTCTACTTAATGTGTTATTTTTTGGTTTTCAATACTGCACTTCACACAAAACCACAATTGCTAACTTCAAGAATAAGTTTAAGAAGCAGACATCTAGAAACGAAGAACATTTTAAATAGGGTGAATTTCAAAATCTACTAACTAAAATCGTTGAGGAAAATAGTTTCCCCACTTCTATAAACCAAGACTTCTATTATCTCAAAAATAGCTGTAAAGTTTATTTTCTTATTTGTCTTTGAAGTGCATTTTAAAATCTGAGTTTCTTTTTTTGAGTCTTCTTCACTTGTTCATATCTACCATTGGTCATATTTGGTGGGTAGTAGGGGACTGCTGCAAAGCAAGATGATTCCCTTACTTTCTTTGCCACTTCTTCTTGGACTTCACATTTTGCCCCTAATTTCCTTTTCTTGTTATTTTCTATTCTTATTTTTTTATATATATTTTAAAATCTTAATTCTACCACTTACTCTCTTTTTTCCTCTCCGCCTTTTCCTTCTTTGAATCATTTGAGGGACATATGAAGCTTCTCTTCTTCTCATCTCAATTCTCATTGCCACTTTGCATTTGCTTGAAAAATTATTGTTTTTCTGCTATATCAAACTCCCAAAGTCCTGATAGCAACTATACCGGGTAGATGGAACAATGGCACCTTTGGGCTTTTCATCACTGAAACAAACAAACAAAAAATGGTAGTTGGGGTCACTATTGATGAATCCTGACTAGAAGTGGTGAACTGTGAGCCACAGTTATCATTCCCTTTTACCATCTTATTACCCATTTGCCACACATTAAAGTTTTGACAATACTTGTCCAAATAATGACTGGGTAGAAGTAGTCAAGTCTTTCTTGATACCATGGGCTAGAAAACTAAACCAGATCTATTTTAAACACTATTTAAAAAAATATTGTCTTGAAAAATACCAAAGTAGGTGTGGAAACATGTCTGCATCTCAAGGATGGTGCTGGAGAAAATGGAACCTATTTATTCTTCAACCGTCTTCTCAGTGTCTCTCCAACTCCTGGCTCCACCATCTCCTACCAGGGAGTGGCTTCTTCCACGTGAGAGAATATTTGACTCTGCATAACTTTACTTTTGCCACCTTGAGGTGTTGAGTGTCTTCCTTAGTTGTAATGAGAAAAGTCTTGGTGAGGGACTCTGAGGGGTCAGGCATGGGCTTGAGCCGGGTAGTATAACTGAGACGTAGTAATCAGAGTTGGAGAAAGGTCAGGGCAAAGTAGAAAATATTGTTCTCATAAGAATGAAAGTATTCTAGAAAACAGAGCATGGATATTTACCACTGATTACTATTGCAGAGTATTCTAACTGCTGTTATTCTTACCCCTTTCTGTCTCTAAATAGTCATTTATATAAGGATACAATCAATGGTTTCTTCTATCTGTTTACCCTAGGTGTCTAGTACAGTGTTAGACACATAGTAAAATCACATAAAATCAACAGATTTTTATTGAATTAATAAATAAAGTCCTCTCAGTTGGAGATTTCTTTTGAGAGAAACAATCTTTAAAGTGGGAAAAAATAATGATCCATTTTCTTGTTTTATCAGTGTATCTCTTCACCCCGTTGTCTGATCTGCACAACTAAATGTTTGTGCATTGGATTACAAGTGTGTTTTCTCCATCCTGTTTAACATAATCCAGAACTCAATGCCAGTTCAACACTCAGTAAATAAAATGTAATTATAATATACTTCCCAGGCACCTTCACTGTCCAATACGTCCCAGCCAGAAAAGACTTCTAATTTATGTGCCATCTTGAACAGTAACTCTTCGCTTCAGGATAGCCTAGATTCTATCAGTACTCTTGACCTTTCCTCTTCTACTCTAACAGCCCCTGGGACATCAGCCTGACTTCAGTTTGGCTGGCAATTCCTGCAGACCCTCTTATTTTCTGTTAGGTTTCATGTCTCACAATTAATTTAGGACTGCCTTGTCACAAGCCACAAGCTTCTTTCCCATCTCACTCTTTGCCAGCTTTCTACAAATTTGTATCTTTTGAATAGAGACATGGAAAACACTTGAGTGCAACTGTATCTGCCTTTACATAGAATTTGGGAATTACTGCAAAACATTCAAGGTTATAATGATATCATCAGTTCATATTTTTTCAATAAGCTAGAATAACTGCAAAACTAGCCACACTGAACACAGCCACCTTTTTATCTCTTAAAGGTTGCTCTTCTCTGATTCTAACATTTTATTGTTTATTCAAATACTTAAGTCAAAATGAGTTTCCAAAGATCGCAGATAATACATAACTCACATAACTCACAGATGGCAACTGAAATACAGATCTTACTACAATCACATTAATTTTTTTGGATACCATCTTATTAATTATGACAGACAGAAATGGAATTATAAACAAAGGAAACTGTTTAGATCCAGACTCTAATGTGACATTTGGGCAAATCACTTCTCCCTTTTTTGTTTCTGTAGGCTGAGCTACAACTGAGTGTTTCAGAATCCCGCAAGAAATACCTAGTGCAACTTTCCCTTTGGTCCCAGATTGAGGGTTGGGGCACTCAGCTGAAAACCATTAGCATTACATACTCCGTAGTCTAAGGCAATCAACCAATAATTGGTGCTGGACACTGCCTTGCCAAGATGTGGAGGAAATGCTTCTATCATCAGTCATCTCCATCAATCTATAAAAAAGTGGGAAGAAGAGAGGGAAGAGAGTTCCTTAGTCTTCAGTGACCCAAGCTGTGTGGGAAATGCAGTGTGAATGTTGAGGAACAAATGTGGGAGTGATCAGAGGATCGCCCATGAATGGATGGTTATAGGAAGCAGTGGCTAACATTGCATGCTCTCCTGGAATGTCACCTTAAGGAACAGACTTGCCAATCATCCACAGTGCCTCCCTCATCAGAGAGAAGAAAATTAGAGACAGAAGTCAGGGACAAGCATCGGCAACATCATGTGTCTGCAGTACCAATTTTGGGTATGGCAAGGATATGTTAGCTTCCTGTGGATCCTGTAGAAATAACCAACCTGAAGAAACCTCACCAATACTACATCCCAGAGAGGGGATCTATACAAGGCCTGCAGCACAAATGAATGGGGAGAAGCCCTGAAAGGGGCACAGAGAAGGACTTAAAAGGTCTAGCCAGGTAATTCCTTAATAGGAGCTCACCAAAGTACCTAGGCTACACTGCTCTGCTTTCTGGACATCTTCCCCTGGAGATTATTAATGGAAAGTTGTTATTAGCTAAAAAAGTCATTAAAATTTAACAAAACAGGGATTGTAATAGTTGAGAAAAAGGCTTCCTGGGCCAGATGTAGTGGTTCCCACCTGTAATCACTGTGCTTTGAGAGGCCAAGGTGGGAGAATCACTTTAGGCTAGGAGTTCCAGACTAGCCGGGCAACATATCAAGACACCACCTTTACAAAACATAAAAGGAAAAAAGCTCCTTCATTTTCTACCCATCTCTTCAACCCACTTGCAACACTACAGGATTCAAAGTGAAGCAGGGGGAAAAGGGAAGGAATGCTAGGGCAAGCCACACCCTCTGCTAGCTCCATTTATATTGCAGCTCCTCAGCTGCAAGTCCAGCCTGGTTTGTGTGAGGGAAGTATGTTTGATCTGGATATAACATTCAAGTCATACACAAAGAAAGACTCATGTTAATTATTGAAAACCACTGGAAAGTGAATGTTTGACATCTCCTATAGATATCATTATGTGACAGAAAGCATTCAATAAAGCAGAAAGTAAAGAAAACAAAGATGATAAATATGATGTGTGTTCAGTAATTCCCTTCTCTACGGGAATACCTTCTAAGATACCCAGTAGATGCTTGAAACCACAGATGGTGCTAAATCCTATACGTATGTAGCTATGATAAAGTTTAATTTATAAATCAGGCACAGTAAAAGACTGAAAACAATAACAAATAATAAAATAGAACAGTGACAAAAATACGTTAATCCTTGAATAATGGATAATGGGGGGCTAATCCCTTACATAATAAAAAATTCTGTGTACAACTTTCTACTCCCCAAACACTTAACTCCTGATAGCTTACTATTGACCAGAAGCCTTACTGATAACACAAACAGTTGATATACACATATTTTTTATGTTATTTGTTATCTGTATTCTTACAATAAAGCCACAGAATAAAATATTACTGAGAATATAAGGAAGAAAAAATATATTTACTTTCTTTAAGTGGAAGTGGATCATCGCAAAGGTCTTCACCCTTGACATTTTCACATTGAGTAGGCTGAGGAGGGGCAGAAAAAGAGGAATTGCTCTTGCTGTCTCAAGGGTGGCAGAGATGCAGCAAAACTGTGTGTAAGTGGAGCTGTGTTCAAACCAGCTTTGTTCAAGGCTCAACTGTATATTGTAATAGAAGTCAAATGAATGTGGTCTCTTTCCTGCATGCACATGCCCAACATCTTATTGCATGTAATATTTTTGGAACACAGTTTACCTCTGAAACATGGAAAGCAAAATCATGGATACGTTGGAGCTACTGTGTTTTTTACAACAAAGGGTAAACTGCTTAAGGTAAACAAAAAGTTCTCGAACAAGAGTCCGGAAATCTAAATTGTCATCTTGGCTTCATCCATATATCCTTGGGCAAGTCATTTCTCCCCATACCTCCTTAGTAAAAAGCAAGACTCTGTCAAAAAAATAAGAAAGAAAGAAAGAAAGAGAGAGAGAGAGAAAGAAAGAAAGAAAGAAAGAGATAAAGAAGGAAAGAAAGAAAGAAAGAAAGAAAGAAAGAAAGAAAGAAAGAAAGAAAGAAAGAAAGAAAGAGAGAGAAAGAAAAGGAAGGAAGGAAGGAGGAAGGAAGGAAGGAGGAAAGAAGAGAGGAAGGAGTGCTAGTGGGAGACTAGAAACCTTTATTCACCTATGACCTTTTTACTAACACACGTCACTCAGAAAGTGACAGCTGTGTATCATGGTTAATTTCATGCATAAAATTCATCAGCTAAGAGGTTGCTGAATAGCTCGTAAAATATTTGTTCTGGGTGTGTTTGTGAAAGAATCTTTGGAAGAGATTAATATTTGAGTCAGTAGATTGAATAAACAAGATCTGACCTCGTCAACGTAAGCGAGCTTCAATCAATCTATTGAAAATCTGAATAGAACAAAAAGGTGGAAGGAGGGTAAATTTTCTCTCATCTGAAGCTGGAGTATCCATCTTCTGGCCTTGGACATCTGAAATCTTGACTCTCAGGCCTTCAGGCTCTGGGACCTTATCCCTCCTCCCATAATAAATCTCTCTCTCTCTTTCTCTCTCCATCCATATATGTGTTCTATTTCTCTGGAGAACCTAGACTAATATAGATTGTCAGGTAAGAAAATACATTCCATAAATCTTCAAGTGTTTGTTTAGTTCTCTGTTCTTGGTATTCATTCACATAAAGAAAATTTACCTGCCTCTTTTACTGGTTCATATTCTTGCCTTATCTTTCTGGTTAAAAAAGAAAAGAAAAAGCCAGACTATATGGTAAAATAATATTAAGACTAAAATATAGTATGAAAATCAGATTTAAAAGTGTCTATTAAAAAAATAATAGAATCACAATTACAAAAAAAAGGCCCAGAGGTAAAAGACAGGTAATTACAGCATTAAAGATACTTTTCTGTTTGAATTTGTAAAGACTACATAAACATATTTTTTTAGAAAAATTATGTGGGCTGGTAAGCTTATTTTCCTTGATAATACGTTAAGTCCTTTTACTGTATAAAATACCAGGATCTCAAAAAGAGAGAGGATGGGAAATTCAGTCACATGAGAATTGAAATTTTAAAAAGAAATGTTGATAAATCCAATGGGGACATTCATTGTAAAATAAATTTTATATTATCTATGAATATGACAAGTGCTTTTTTTCACTTTTAACTTAAAGAACTTAAAGAACAGCTTTCTTATGACCTCAATTATTTATTTTGAGAACAAAATATCAGGAAGAGTTAACTTTACAGAAATAAGAGTATACTGAGTAATATTTAAGTTTGCATGTAGCATTTGTGATTAAAATTCAAGCAAATTAGAAATGGGGAAAATAAGAACTGCTCTGTACAGCCTATGCCAAGCAGTAGTATGTGATAGAAATGCTACAAGTAGATGGGGTGCACTGGCTCGTGCCTGAAATACCAAACAACACCTTGAAAGACTAAGGCCGAAATATCCACTGGGTCC
Organism: Cheracebus regulus; assembly: GCA_963574635.1. Lineage (NCBI taxonomy): Eukaryota > Metazoa > Chordata > Mammalia > Primates > Pitheciidae > Cheracebus > Cheracebus regulus. The sequence goes on along the minus strand of CAUYQU010049947.1, from coordinate 12,725 downwards.
AGGAGTTCAAGAGCAGCCTGGACAATATATCGAGACCTCATTTCTAAAAGAAAGAAAGAAAGAGAAAGAAAAGGGAAGAGAAGAGAAGAGAAAAAAGAAGCGAAGAGAAAAGAAAAGAAAAAAGAAAAGAAGGAAGGAAGGAAAGAAAGAAAAAGTAAGTGAGAGAGAGAGAAAGAAAACAATAGAAAACAATAATTGATATAAGTTGTACTGGCACCACAGTGAAACTCCTGTAGAATGAGACAATAAATGATTCTATTTGTGCTGTGTTGAATAAGGAACTCCTAATGACATCTGTGTCCTAATCCCCAGGACCCATGAATATGTTACTTGACATAGTGAAAGGGACTACACAGACTTGACCAATTTAATCATTTGATTTGGGGCATAGTCCTGCATTGGTTGGGTAGGACTGCCATAATCACCAGGGTATTCATAGTGTAGAAGACAGGGGGATCAAGGTCAGTAATAGGAATGGGATTATGGAAACAAGATTTTGGAGTGATGCAAGAATGGGGCCAACGTTCCCGAATGGGGAATGCAGGTGGCCACTAGGAGCTGAAAAGACCAGGAAATGGATGTTCTCCTTATAACCTCCAGAGGAATGCAATTCAGTGGATATTTCAATTTTAGATCTTGATCTCTAGAGATATAAGATAATTAGCTTGTCTTAAGTCACCAAATCTGTGAGAATTTGTTGGACCCGAAATGAAAACCTAATAGACCAGTATCAATATGTCTATATTATTAAAACTATTTTTTTTCTAATATTGGCAAATATTTCTGAAATTAAAATGATGTGTGATAAAATTATTTTCCAAGGGAGTTTTTATGGTCTTGGGAAGAGATTTGTACTCCAAATAACAAAATTGAAATAATAATAAATAAATATAGTAGTCATCATTTATCAAGCACATTCTTATTTTCCAGGTACTCTGCTATTCTTCTAAATTATATTAATACATTTAACTGAATTCTCACACAACCATATGAGCTAAGTGTTAGTGTCCACTTTACATAAATAAGAAAATGAGGTCTAGGGAGGGAATTAAGCTAGTCAATAGGAGAGTTTTCCAGTGCTAGGGCTGAGTGTCTATCATCTGGAAGTTGGATTGGATGAGTAAGAGAAAAGTAACCTTTTAAAGAAATAAGCTTTTTAAAAAAATGTTCCATTCTAGAATGAAAGATAAAATATATCTTTTTTTTTTTTTGGTCGACATTTGCCACTTAAGAAAAAAGGTTGAGAGGGCATTTTCCATTAATTGTAGAGTACCTGCAAGGATAGCTTTAACTATCTCACTCTAAAGTTCATTTTTAATGTAATATTGACATTGGAAACCAATCCATTAGATAATTGTGATTTTGCTGCCACTATAAATCTGTCATCAAAGTCAGTTTTACAGTATATTGATATTCCTTTATACTTAATTCATAACTGCTGTTAGATACACTAAAATATCATTTTGCACATATGTCTGTATTACATATTTTACTTTATTGTGGTTGCCTTTGTTGCACTTCACAGATATTGAGTTTTTTACAAATTGAAGATTTGTGTAAACCCTGCATCCAGCAAGTCTATTGGCACCATTTTCCCAACAGCATGTGCTAACTTTGTGTCTGTGTCAGTTTTGGTAAGTCTCAAAATAGTTCACATTTTTTCATTATTACTGTATCTGTAATGGCGATCTGTGATCACTGACCTTTGCTGTTACTATTGCAAATGACTGGGGACACCAGGAAGAACACCCTTATAAAATGGCAAAATTAATTGATAAAAGTGTGTGTGCTGACTGCTCCACCCACAGGTTGCTCTCTCTTCTCTCTCAGTTTCTTCTTGTGGCCTCTGTATTCCCTGAGATGCAAAAGTATTGAAATTAGGCCAATTAATAACCCTACAGATGTCTCTAAGTGCTTAGGATAAAGGACGATTTGCACGTCTCTCACATTAAGCCAAAAGATAGAAATAATTAAGCTTAGCAAGGCAGGCACAAGATAGCTCAAAAGCAAGACTACTTGTGCCAAACAGCCAAGCTGTGGATGAAAAAAGAAAAGAAAAGAAAAAAGAAATAAAGAAAAGAAAAAAAAAGAGCCTGCTTGAAGGAAATGAAAAGTGCTAATCTAGTGAACACAGCATAAGCATAAAGTGAAACAGCCTTATTGCTGATACAGAGAAAGTCTGAGTCGTCTGCATAGAAGATCAAAACAGCTACAACACTGCCTTAAGTCAAAGCCTGATCCAGAGCAAGACCCTAACTTTCTTTAATTCTATAAAGGCTAAAAGAGGTGAGGAAGCTGCAAAAGAAAAAGTTAAAGCTAGCAGAGATTGCTCCGTAAGGTTTAAAGAAGGAGGTCATCTCTGTAACACAAAAGGTGAAGCATGAAGTGCTGATGTAGAAACTGTGTTATCCAGAAGATTAAACTAAGATAATTGATGAAGGCGGCTACACTAAACAACATATTTTCAATTAGATGAACAGCCTTCTAATGAAAGAAGATGTCATCTAGAACTTTTATAAATAGAGAGGTTAAAGCCTCTCTTCAAAGCTTCAAGGAACAGGCTAACTCTCTTTTTAGGGGCTAATGCCACTGGTGACTTGAAGACAATGCCCATTTACCATTCAAAAAATTTTAGAAACCTTAAAAATGATTCTAAATCTCCTCTTCCTATGCTCTATAAATAGAATCACAAAGATAGGATGACAGCTCTGCTGTTTAAAACATGGTTTACTAAATATTTTAAGACCAGGATCCAAATTTACTGCTAAGAAAAAAAGTTTTATTTAAAATTATTACTGCTCAGTGACAATGCACCTAATTTTCCAAGAGGTCTGAGAGAGATGTTACAAGGAAATTAATGTTTTCATGTCTCCTGCCACAACATTCATACTTTAGCCCATAGATCAAGAAGTAAATTTCACTTTTAAGTCAGGTTATTTAAGAAATACATTTTGTAAGTCTACAGATGCCGTACACAGGGATTCCTTTGATGGATCTGTGCAAAACAAGTTGAAAACCATCTGGAAAGGATTTACCTTTCCAGATGTCATTAAGAACATTCCCAGTTCATAGGAGGTCAAAATATTCACATAAATGGAATTTCGAAGAAGTTTATTCCAATATTCACTGATGACTTTGAAGGTTTTAAGACCTCAGTGGAGAAAGTCACTGCAGATGTGGGGAAATAGCAAGAAAACTAGAATTAAAAAGGAAGTCCAAAGGTGTGACTGAATTGTGCAGTCTCATGATAGAACTTCAACAGATGAGGAAGGAAGGAAGGAAGGAAGGAAGGAAGGAAGGAAGGAAGGAAGGAAGGAAGGGAGGGAGGGAGGGAGGGAGGGAGGGAGGGAGGGAGGAAAAATGTACTTTGTTAGACATATTACTACTTAATCGCACTTAATAGACTACAGTATAGTGTAAACATAACTTTTTTTCTTTTTTGAGATGGAGTCTCACTCTGTTCCCAGGCTGGAGTGAGGTGGTGCGATCTCAGCTCACTGCAACCTCTGCCTCCTGGGTTCAAGCGATTCTCCTGCCTCAGCCTCCTGAGTATCTGGGACTACAGACACGTGCCACCATGCCTGGCTAATTGTTTGTATTTTTAGTAGAGACGGGTTTTCACTGTGTTAGCCACCGTGGTCTCAATCTCCTGACATCCTGATCCCCCGCTTCGGCCTCCCAAAGTGCTGGGATTACAGGTATGAACCACCGCGCCCGGCCAAACATAACTTTTATATGCATTGGGAAACCAAAAAGTTCAAGTGACTTGCTTAATTGTGATACTTGCTTTACTATGGTGGTCTGGAACTGAACCTGCAAGATCTTGGAAGTAAGCTGGTATATTGCAATGGCAGCTAATTTTTTTAAACAGCATTTCTGAATTCTGGCTTCTTTACTATTGTTTCAATCTTTCTATAACATTTTCTCTCTGATACTTGTTCTGTAATAGAAATATGGTTCCATTTTCAGTATATCAGAAGCTCTCAGGGTTGGAAGAGAGGAAGAGTAGTTATTCAGCACAGCACTTCTATGCAAGTGTAGATTCATTTCTTAGTGTTCAGAAGACGTAAGGTATAGTGTATTTAAAAAAACTACACACAAGATTCTATGATGATGGCTGAAAAGTTTTGTAGCATCTGGTCTTCTTTTTCAAAAACAGTTTTCATGGCTAACCAATAGTCATCTAAACTAGATACTTTTAATTAATTTAGAATATATTTGTTTTATATAACAGATATACATCATAATTTCTATTTATTAATTTTTAATAAGAAATAAAACTTTCCAGCTGATTGGGATACCTTTTTCATCTTCTCAAGTCATTATCTATGAGGAAGAAGGCTGAGGACAGATGATCAAATGTTTCTTCTTTAGATCATCGTTTTTTTCCTAGACTCCATGTAGGAGTCACTATTCTTTTAACATGCAGTTTACTTAAATTTAGTACATTTATAGGAATATAGATTTTTTTAAACATTATGACTCTAGGCATGGTTCATCTGATTGGGCTTTTGCATTTATTAAATTTTAATCAAAAATACTTGTCAACTATTTTTTCATAGAATGCATTTCTGAGACATTAACTTCCTTATTATCATTAATTATTCCTCATTTTATGGACCTTTACTGTTATAGAATTTATTATCTGTTTGGGGTTTCTTTCTCTCCCTTCTTCTCTATTTATTTCTCTTTTCTCTCTCTTTCCTTCATGTTTTCTTCTAGAAGTCTGCTTTTTTATAGTTATCTTTCTTTCTGCCTTTTTGTAAAATTCTATTTTGTAAACTGTATTTTAAAACTGATTTAGTGTAATATTTGTCCAAATATCATCAGTATTCTAAGCACCTACTTCTATATTTTTAAGTATATAGGTACTGTTACCTAACATGTGAATTCTGATAATCGTAGTAGCATGGGAGTCAATACTCTTCATAATGTCTTCTTAAGTCAGACCTGCCTACCTGCATGTTCCATAATGTTCACACAAGCCATCCCTATCAGGATCAAATTAATAACTCTTGGAATATTTCTTATTACTATTTCTTATTTTTTTAAATAATGCATTATTTATATACTATGGTAAGTTGGTAGGGAAAATCAACTCACCAAGATTACAGTGTAGCTTAATATAATCACACATCATCATGCAACTATAAAATAACAAGTCTGAAGACAGTAGCAGAACCATGGGTAGGTATGAGGGCACAGAAAAAATATGAAATGTGGGAATTGATGCCTTGGTCGAACCACTAAAGAAGATCTTGATTTTCTACTCCAGGTTCTATTTTAAGGGAAGTTATTTTGTGCATATATTTAGAGCTTTTTATTCATCTCTAGCAGTGGACTCTTGGGCACCAACCTGACCTAATATGTAACCCTACAATAAACCCTTTATAATTGTAACTCTTAAACTATTTCTTAATGATTGAATAACCAAATAATGGAACTTGATTTTACTTCTCATGCTTAACGAAGTTGAAAATTTATCTTTAGTCACTCATTTCAGAGGTATCAATGATTTTTTTCTCAGATATAGGTGTCAACATGTAATGTTTTTACTTGAGAATAAATTAGAAAACAATTCTTATAAGATGTCAACTACAGTAATTTTATCATACATATATTCTCTTTGGGCTGTGAACCACTAAACACACAATTAAAATGAGATGTGTTGCAGGTAAAAGGAAACTTTGTTCTGAGATTCTTTTTACATAATGAAAAATTATCATAGCACAAAGCATGTTATCTCTAAAGTATTAGTGCCTTAGGACTATCGATAATTGTCCAAGAATAGGATTATCTAAAGAAGTCAAAGTATATGTCTAGTATTACCACACCTTGTTATTTTATCTATCAATAAGAGGAAATAAACACTACAAATTGAAAAATTATATGCTATTGCTTTTAGGACACAACCTAGTTTAAGATATGTCAACATTTTTTAAAAGTGATCTTAGAATTAGTAAAATAAGTTATTTTAAATTTTCATTTCCTCAGTTCCTACTATGTGTAATGAAGACTCCCAGATGTCAGAAAGGGTAGATGAATATGATGACAAATATATAAATTAAACGATAATAACACAGTTCTAAGGCTGAACAACTAGTAGATTGAGAATATCCTTAAATCCAGTAAATATAACATATTTGAATAGAGTTAACTATGTTTTCAACACAAATATTTATTATAATTTGCATTTAGAATCTAAAAAGGTGTATTGATGTCATCAAATAATGAGTTAGTGTAATTATTGCTGGAATTAGCTCTTCCTCTCAAAATGGGCCTATCTCATCATGTGCATTCCTGCTAGTTTTACCTCAAAATGCATTTTGAACACTGTTCAGCATGTGTGTGTGTGCTTACACACATGTGTGTGAAAATACTGTTACTTGGTAACATAGCTTTGCTTAACCACAAAAAGGTACATACATAGAGAAATACAATAATTATGATGGAAATATACTGAAAATCAACTCAATGCAAAATATCATTATTACATAGACTTGCAAAATTAACTACCAGTTACCACTACTGACTTTTTCTTTGGTAATAGAACCACCAGTTTGAACTGGACCTAGGAAGTACTAGAGGAAAGGTCGCATTTTCTAGTATTTCTTGCTTGGTAGTAGCAGAAACAGAATGAATGCCCATCTAAAATTTAGCTCATATGTTGAAACTGATGAAAACACACACACACACACACACACACACACACATACACACACACCCCAATAGTGTGTAAGAAGATATTACTCACATAGTAAGGCTTTCTGGACAGAGGAGTGTGATTCCTGAATAGGTCAAAGTCATTTGAGAGAGCAGTGCACAGACTTGCTTGGGGTTTCTGTGGTATAGGTTTGCTGGTCATGGGCAGAGTTTTTTAACTTTTGAACCTCCCAATGGATCCAAAGAGGAGAGCAGCCAGGCTTTCTTTCCATCTTGTTCAGGGAAAACAGAGAGAGGGGTGAGGCTTAAAAACTGTCTGTGCTCAAATAACAATCAAAACAAAAACAAAGGCATGATCTTTATTATAGTAATCATATAACTTAGTTTTCTGGTCAAGGAGAAGTATGCAAATAATATTTTCAACTTTTAGGAAATATGCTTAAAGTACGAATGCCCTTAAAAGTTGCCATCCCTTTTTTCTTTACTGCTAGATTGATTGCAGGCTTACTAGTTGAAATCGGAGCTGCCATGATGAATCACAGAGATTCTTTACCTTGAGAATAGAAGCCAGTCCTAGAAAAGCCCTTCAGGAAGGGTCCTCAGTCTTGTTATTTGGGAACATTACCTCCTCAATGCCACTGACACCTGGTGCTGTAGAAGAGTGACAAGTAAACTTCTGACTCATTTAAGAAACAGTTAAGGCATGAGAATCAAAAACATTCCAATATAACTTAGACAGTCTGGGATGAAAATTCCACTAATAACCATAGGACATACGTATATTATTTCCTGTCATATATTTTTCAGAAACAAGTCTAGTGAGGGTGGAGAAAAGGGAGTGTTGGTAACTACATGAATGAAAGAGCTTCAAGAAGAGACTATAAAATTTGTGTCATTACAACACGTAAAGACAGAGAAAGGTGAAAGACGCTGAGAAGAATATTCTTGAGGCAGAGAACAAGGGTTTCCTCAGAGGGCATCAAAAAGTAGAGTTTGACAAGAATGTAGGAAAAGCAGGAAATAAGATGAGACTGGGATGATTGTTGGATTATATTATGAAAGTCATTACTGTTAAGATCATAAAATTGCCTACTTTGTTTTTTAACATAAGCCATGAATGCATTAGTAGTTGGCAAGTGATTTTAAAATACATACACCAATATATTAACTAGGTGTCACAATGAGGGTTAGTTCGATTGGTTTTATAATTGACAATAGGAGTTAAGGACAGCCATGAGAATCTGGGACTGAAAATGATTCAGAGAAATAACAGGTTTGAAGAAACTGTCCAGTATCATATGCTGATAATAGCTTTCTAAGAGGTGGGAGAAAACAAAACAGATTTGTTCTAATTAATATCAGGCTAAGTATCAGGCAGCACATCTTAACACTACTAAAATGCACACATAGGGCTGAGCTATAAATGAAACTATATCCATACATGCAGCTAGCATCAAAAGGTTTCTAATAACTAATTGGAAGCAGGCTTTTCTTTCAGTATCAGTTCATCAGGACTGATTAGATAAAGAAAGAATTCCTGTCCTGTGAAGGGACTAGCTATACAATCAAGATTCAATCAAGGAAAAATCACCTAGGCAGAAGCATGTCATTTGAACTAAAGCATGTACAGTGGGGACAGAATAGCAGGAACCAGCCAAACAGATAATTTCCTCAAATATAATTTCAGGCCAGGGATCAATGCTAATAAATAGTTATGGAAGCTTAGACACATGAAGAAAGAAAAATAAAGATGGAACTATTATATCCTTGGGTGGGAAGTACATTGAGCATGAGATGAGACAAATTAGTAGTGTAAATACAAAATACACTACTGCAAGGCACCTCATCTGAAACAATCAGCTCAGTGATTTAATTTTATTCATATTCCCTGGATCCAATTAACTTATTACATAATATACAATTTTGCCTCTCCTCACTCAATACCTTTTCTTCTTTTTCGTATGCTTATTCTTAATTAGATTTTTTTCTGGTCTAGTCCACCAATTTACCTATTTAGCTATTGAGTTCCCACTACTACTAAATTTACAGATGCCTCGGAGAAAGAATGTTTTATTCCGATTTGCAATTCCTAAACAATTAAAACTTGTGCATAGTAGCCATTCACATATATGGAAGAGTTAAATTTAAAAATGGTTAACAAGCTCAAATGCTGCAGATGTCAATGGTAATGAAGACTTGGAAAAAGGTGACTCACACAACACACTTTTGGGGTGCTGTCCATGGTCCTGAGGACATCTCTGTGCAAGATGCAGTTTGTGTCTTCTGGAAGCTTATAGAAAAATAATACATCAAATAAAAGGTTACAATGATTAGTGTTCAGAAAAAAATATTATAGGATAATATTGTGTAACATAATAGTTTAGCTAACCCATAATTCATTGACTGTGGCACTAACAAGTCATTCTGTTTTACATTGCTGCTGTAACAGATTATTAACAAATTTGGTGGCTTAAAACAATACAAGCTTATTACCTTACAGTTCTTTAGGTCAGATGCCTGACAGCTGTCTTACTGGGATAAAGTCAAAGTATTTCAGAGCTGCATTTCCTTCAGGATGCTCTAAGAAAGAATTTGTTTCTTGGCCTTTTTCAGTTCCGAGAAACCACTTGCATGCCTTAACTCTCTCATTTCATGTTTGAGGCCAACAATATTGCATGCCTCTGACTCATCTTTATCATCACATCTCTTTCTTTTCTTTTTGCTTTTTAAATTAATTAATTAATTTTTGAGACAAGGTCTTGCTTTGTTGCCCAGGCTGGAGTGCAGCAGTGATCACAGCTCACTTCAGCCTCAGACTCCTGGGGTCCAAGCAATCCTCCTGCCTCAGCCTCCTGTGTAGCTGGGCATACAGACACACAGCATCACATCTGGCTAATTTTTTTTTTTTTTTTTAGCTTTTGAAGACAAGGTCTTACTATTTTGCTCAGCCTGTTCTCAAACTAGTGGGATCAAGCAACCAACCCATTGCGGCCTCTCAATATGCTGGAATTACAGGTGTGAGTGACTGCATCCAGCCCCATCTCTTTTCTTCTAACCATAGCTATGTATGGTTCTCCACTCTTTTGGACCAAGGTATACTGGAGACACACAGATAATCCAGGAAAATTTGCCCATCTCAAAGTCCGTAACATTAATCACATCTGAAATGTCCCTTTCACTTTAAAAGGTAACATATCAGCAGGTACTGAGGATTAAGACATGGGAACCTCTGGCCATCATTCTAACTACCATAGAGACATTGATACTTCTAGAATATCAGTTTTAGTTCAATGCATGAAACTATTTGAGAAATGAGTGTTTAATGGAGGAGCAAAAACAATGAGTTTAATATAACATTTTGCAAAGAAATTATAGAATAGTGATTTCAGTGTCAAGGGTAGTTTCTTGTTTTCAATGAATATATTTATGTATCAAAGGGCAACACATAACTGTATTTTCTAATTCTTGTCTTTATGTGTCACATTTTACTATGGCTGTGAGGTCATTAAAATATAAATCCATTGGATGTTGTAGAGCCATTTTAGGCATGGTTCAGAATAAATAAACGTTGTGTCCTTGAAAATATTTTATAGTGTTTTTTAATGATTTGCATATCTATATTCCAGATAATGGTAACTTTGCTTTTTCTTGATTATCTGAGTAGATGTATAATATCAAGAAGTTATATAAAATGATAAATATATATTTTAGAAAGCAGTAGAATAGTGACAAATTTGTAATAAGTTTTAAGAATTTTTAAACATATCTAAAATTCTTAAGATGTTTATGTCTTATTATTAAAGGAGTTAAATGTTTACAATAAGTCAATATGTTAGATTTGTAAATCTAAAAGAGAAAAAGTATACTAAACTTGAAATTTTAGTTGGTAATGTCTAAGAGAATGTACTCAATGAAATTGGGAAATCTTATTAAATAATAGAAAAATTATATCTAAAATATGTAAGTAATTCAAAAGTTAGTCAAAATGCAAAAAAGTGATTTACATTTACAATTATTACTATATTTTAAGATTTTAATTGTCTTTAATAACAAAATCTATAAGTTGAGTTTAAAAGCTTAACATAACACAAATTTTAAACATGTAACTTGAATGAGTTAACAATTATTAGAACATATATTTATTTCTAAGCATTCTGTTTCATGCTGAAGAGGCTTACGCAATATTAAATTATTGTTAGTTATAAGGGAATGACAAGATATAAAAAACACTTTAGTAAGCTAACATTTATCACAAAAAATTATGATATTAATACAATTTGGGGAAAGGCTAGGTTTTTAACATAAGAGAATTATGTAAATAAATTAACATCTATCCACAAGTTGAAATGCTTAACATTGAAGAATATGAGTCAGTTAAATTACATAAAAAATAGTTTGGGGGTATCTCTTGGTTTTATAAAAAATCATATATATAGAACACAAAAAGAATATTAGAAATATATGTTAGTATATTAAGTGTAGTCACCATGGGTGTGAAAGAGATTACTGGTTTTCCATTAATACTCTTTATTCTCTGTACTTCATTATAAAAATGCAAGCAAGTGTCCATTCAGGATACATACTGCACGTCTGAGTCTTATTGTAGCTACGTAATAGTATGTCTAAGTGGCAGTTTTTCAGATCCTTCTTAAAGAAAGTCCACAGTGATTGTTTGCTCTCTTCTTTGTCCCTTCTACTTTCTGTCACCTAGAATGTGGATGTTATAATTTTGCAGAACAACATGAGGTCAAAGTTATTTGTGGCTGAGTAACAACAGAGTTAAAAACTGGATCCCTGACAGCATGGGGTGAACTGCTACATGCAGATGAAATAAACTTCCATCTTGCTTAACTCACAAGAGATGTCATCATTGGCTCTCATCTCTAATTGTAAGTATGTAATGAGAATACATTCAGTTTTAAAATTTGCATTGACCTTTTGTATATTTTCTGGATTATTGTCAATAATTATTTATTATAATTATAAAATATAAATGAATAATTATTATTTTAAATAATGTTCTAAGCTCAAAATCTAATATAATACTATTTATCTACAATTTGAACTAATATCCTATGAAAAAGAAAAATGTAATTTTCCTTAAACTTCTTGAATTTTGTTATTATTTTAAAATAATGGTTTCTTACCAATGCAAATTGAATTATTTTAATATGAATATTCCCTGCAATAATAATTATTTTTACTTAATAATGTTTCTCTTAAGGATTTTTCATGATTCATTTTAATTTTTTGCATAATTGCTAACCAATGCACAGTAACTCAAAACACCATATATGAAAATAATTTTTCTAGAAAATAAAAACATTCCTTTTGCTATATTCCATGAAATACATTTTTCAATTTTTTAACAATTTTGAAACATTTTAGAATATTTTAATGTCATGCCAATATAAAATTAATAAAATATGCTTATGTCTTATCGATTGCAAGCTGTTTTGCTTAGTTTTGGTTCTCATATTTAAATTATAATTGATTTAGTTTTCAATGTCTGTAACTTTATACTTGTAAGCTTGTAGTTTCTGTTGTTTCATGTTTTTTTTAAATTAATCATTATGAAAATTAAAAGAAGGAATACTTGGTGTAGTTATGCTTACAACATGAGTGGTTAAGTGCTTCTTTCAGGCTACTGGTTTTACGAAGCATGTTTTCAGTGAACATTTATTAAGCACCGAATGCCTGTCAGCTGTTATTTTAGGCTGAAAATTCACAAATTAAAATGGTTTCCTTACATGTACTCTTTAGACTCATTACATATTGAAAAGAGGACTCTTATTAAGCTTATGTCGTAATACATTTTGTATTGCATCATCACAAATTTAACTTCTTCCTTAATTGCAAGGAATTAAGCAAAACTCGTCATTAGGTTCAAGCCGATACAAAATTATGGATCCTCTAACAGGTCAATCATACAACATTTCTTATTTAAACCTGAATGTTTTGAACAATATTTAAATGTTGAATTAGTCAAATTAGTACATTAAGTTATTTTAAAACTAAATACATAGTCTACTTTCTCATAAGTTAATAGTATTTACTGAAAG